>QVIE01001159.1:0-54784 GCA_013387415.1 Panellus pusillus | reverse complement strand
GTAGGTGAATATTATTTTTTCAGGAACTAAGAATATGCTGGAGGTTAAAAACAGACCATTTTGTATTATGAAATCAGTGAGCCTGAGGCCTGGGCCTGATGAGTCGTCGACGTTGATGAACGTTAGTTAACATTGAAACGTTGATGTCCCGGCGACTGCGTCTGCTCGGTTCCTGTTCACGTATCCCTTGATTCTTTGCATTTGGACAGCTGGGATGTACGGGAATCAAGGCCGAGAAAGTCCGGAGTCGATATCGAAGAAGAGAGAGCAGGGAAAATGGTTCCAGCTATACACTGTACAGAGACTTTCCGGCCGCATGGGACCGGGGTCCGGCCCATCCGGAAAAGGCTACAGCCATTGATGCGATATTATTATCTGATATGATATGGATTACCGAGATGGCGAGGCTGGGCTGGTCGCCACGCAATCCGTCGCCAATTTTACCTGTGCTTTCGCCATGTCGATTGTCGACCTCTCGCTACCGCTGTCGGATGTTCTGCGCGAGGGCACGAAGAAGGCGCATGAGGAGGTCGAAGTGAGCCCCGCCGCCACGGCGCTGGTCCGAGGGGCGCTCCCGAGGGAGGAGTACGTCCGCTTCCTCATGATGCTGTGGCACATATACGAGTACGTCCGCTGCGTCCGCCCCCCCTTGATGCGTGCTGACCTGCGACAGCACCTTCGAGCGCGGGCTCGAGCGGCACCAGACGCACCCGGTCCTGGCACCCACATACAACCCGACGCTCCTCGCGCGCGCGCCCAGGCTGTCGGCGGACATCGCGCACCTCCTCGGGGTGCCCGAGGCGCAGTGGCAGGCGCACGCGCTGCACGCGCGGCTCCTAGCGGACACGCCGCCCGCGCTGACGCGCTACGTCGCGCAGATCCAGGCGATCTCGGACTCGGCGGACCCGGCGCCGCTGCTGGCGCACGCGTACGTGCGCTACCTGGGGACCTGAGCGGCGGGCAGACGATCCAGCGCGCGCTGGCGAAGGCGTATGGGCTGGCGCCCGGGCGGGCGGGGCTGTCGTTCTATGCGTTCAAGGAGCTGCACTCGAGCAAGCCGGCGAGCATCGGGGAGATGAAGCGGATCAAGGAGTGGTTCCGGGCGAAGATGAACGAGGGTGCGGGGGACAATATGGACGTCAAGGGTGCGTGCGCCGCGGCGGTTTGGTTGCTTTCTTGTGCTCATGTGACGCGACAGAGGCGGTGATGCTGGAGGCCTCACGTGTGTTCGAGCTGACGGGCACCATCTTCAGCGCCATCCAGCTCCCCGCAGAGAAGCCAAAGGTCGTGTTTGATGCGGAGGCTTCCCCGCGCACATACTCCCTCGCCAGCGTCTCGGCCGTCGTCCTCGCCGTCTGCGTCGCCCACTTCCTGCTCACCGTCGGCGGCTTCACCGGCGAGCGGGGCTACGACAAGCTGGTAGCCATGGAGGAGTGGCTCATGCGGCGGAATTAGATACTTCTTTTAGATAATACTTACCATCATGCCTCCGACTGTCGACTACCACTGCTCCTGTATCTCCCGTTCCGGCGCCCCCCACCGCCCCCGCATCTCCCGTCGTCGTCCTGCAGCTTCCACCCGCTGCACGAGCTCTTCTTCTGCGAGGAATGCGACGCGGTGCGCTGCAACCGCTGCGTGTCGGTCGAAGTCAGTGGCTACTACTGCCCAAACTGTCTCTTCGAGGTCCCCAGCGCGAGCGTGCGCGCAGAAAAGAACAGATGCGCGCGCAACTGCTTCATGTGTCCCAACTGCCGCAACACGCTTTCAGTCGTGCCTTCTGACCCGCCAGACCCGGGCGACGCAAAGCTGCAGATTCCAATAAGCACCGTCGGCGAGCCGCCGTTCTTCCTGTACTGCAACCACTGCAGGTGGGACTCGGCCGAGGTCGGCATCACATTCGAGAAACCCACCGGGCTCGCCGCGCAGCTGCAGAAATTCGAAGACTCCGCGCCCGACTCGCTCGAGTTCGAGCGGCTCAAAGAGCACTTCGAGCCAGTCATACGCGCCGCCTCCCTGTCTTCCTCCACCACCTCCACGGCGCCGACAGCGCACCCCAGCGGGCATCGCGCGCGCACCAACTCCATCACAGCCGCCGCCTCCGCCGCCCTCGCGCGCGACATCCCGGCGTGGGCAAGCACAACCCCCTCGCGCGGAGCGGCGCGGGGGCGGGCGCGCGGGGCAAAGACAGGTCGGCGAATCGGGACGAGATGCCCGAGTACCGCAGCCGCGTCGATATCACCTCCGCGGGCAAGCTGGGGTCGGGCGGCGGGGGCGAGGCGGATGTCGAGTACATGCGGCATCTGGAGGACCCGAGCGAGGTGGCGAGTCTCGAGCAGCGGTGGATCAACAGCTGGGCGACGTCCTTGCACACCGCGTGCGTCGGTTTCTCCAAGTTCTGTCTTCTCGCATTCATCTTTTTTTTTGAAACACAAATGTACAGGGACCTCAAGCCGCTCCGCATCCCCCTACACTCCAAGCGCTCCAAACGCTGCCCCGTCTGCGCACACATCCTCATCAAACCCGAGCAAAAAGCCCAATCCGTGCGATACAAAATCAAGCTCGTCGCCGCCAACTACCTCCCCGCCATCGCCGCCGCCCTGCCGCACCAGCAAGACGCCGACACAGCCAAGCGCACTTTGGGCAAGTCCACCTCGTCGGCGGCGGCGCAGGCGCAGGCGGACGAGGAGCGCAGCGCGGCGGCGGCGGCGGGGGGCATCCACGCGGGCAAGACCTACCCGTTCCACCTCGCGCTCACCAACCCGCTGTACGACCCCATCCAGGTGCGCCTCACCGTGCAGCGCGTGCACGCCCCTTCTTCCGCGCCTTCTTCTTCTGCGCCCTCCGACAAAACGCAAGGACGCGCCCGCCCGCCGTTCGCGGTGTCCCTCCCATCCGGCGCGTTCCCCATCGCCGCGTTCGCCGAGGCGTGGAGTACGACGACGACGACGACGAGGACGACGATATGTTCGGGGTCGACGACGAGGAGGAGTTCGGCGTCGCTGGCGGGTTTCCTCTCGTGATCGTGATCGGGGTGGCGGGGAGGGGAGGAGGGGGAGGGAAGGGGGGAGGAAGGGGAGGGGAGGCAGGGCGAGGACGGTGGGCGTGCTGGAGAAGAAGGCGAATATGACTGTCGTTGGTGGGAGGTGGTCATCGGGAAGGAGGCAAGGGGAACGTCAAGGTGCGTCCTCTCCTTCCTTCCTTATTTCGTGCGATTGCGCGGTGCTGAAGCCGCTTGGGAACAGTTCAACATGCTCGTCTCGTACACATACCGCTCGGACGACCCGACGCCGTCGGAGTCGAACGACACGGACGGACACGGACCGGCTGCGGCTGCGGCCAAGGCGAGCTCGAAGCCGCCCGAGATCAAGACGTTTGCGTTTTACACCGTCGTCGATCTGGGGCCTATTATCCCGAGAGAGGATCCGGCGCGCGCCGTTGAGCCGGACTTTTGAAGGCCGGCCCGGGTGGGCTAGCGTGGTTGGTTAGTTAAGTAGTTGTATTGCGTGGGGTTTGGCAGTGTGTATATATGCATATGCTGCGTGGGTGGTGTTTCGGACGTCGACCTTGAAGACTCGCGGCTGCGTCACTGAGAATTTAGCAACCTTGGGCTAATTGATGAGTCATGATGCACTGATGTATTCCCGGAGGTATACCAGTCTGTCTACCGTCTAACAGGTCTGTTGCACCACAAGCACCAGCGCCCCGGAAGCGGAGTCGGAAGCATCGAATCCGACTCAGTAAATTCCCATCCAAGGCGACACGATTTGGCTATTCTTGATTGAACTACTGGTACAATTGATTTCAACTATGCGATGCGATGCTGATAACTCGTGGTAAAGACTCAGTGCGTGTGTGCGTCGGTTTCGGCTACGTGCGATGGTGTTTGTTTGCGAAAATTCAGTTGGTGGTAGCGTTGGTGTACTCGGTCGTGGCATAGCCAACCTGCGAGTTGGTCGTGTCGTAGACCGAGTAGAAGCGCTGCAAGAGAATGAGTGTTCATCGATGAGATTCTCAGAGAACTAACCTGCAGGAACGAGAAGCCGTCTGCAGAAACCGGGGGTCAGATCCATCCGTTTCGTTGCCGAGAAACTCACTGATGAAACAAAGGCCGGAGCCCTGCTGAATTTCTCCCATGCTGGCAAAGACCAAGCAAATCGAGCCATCCGGAGCGCCGATGGTGGAATTCATGCTGCGAGGCCAGATTTGGGCGTTCGGGGTGAGCTCGTACTTCTCCTGCAAAGAAGATTGAGTCTGTGTGAGACAGAAAAGGAGGGAGTATGTACGTTGCCGATGCAGAAGTACATGCTCTCCATCTGCTCGTACTGCGCCTGGGTAACGGTGAGAAGCCCGGTCGACCTAACTACAATGAGAATTTGCGAAACGATTATCGAGCACGTACTGGTCGAGCTGAGCTCCGGTCTCCTGGCAATAGGCGTCGAACGCATCTTGAGGAAGCATGATGAGGGTCGTTCCAGCTAAAGAAAGTTCAGAAGGGTTCACCGAACGGTGAGAAAACTGACTGTCGCTGATTCCAGCACAGTTGGCATGATCTGCGTGTTGCCGTACATGATGCTTTGCTCGATGCCCCAGTACATAGACGCGGGAGACTGAGAGGTGATGGGCACATAGTTGAGCTCGCCGGTGTACCTAAAGGAGTGCAAACATGAAAAAAAAATAGCGGAAGACATTTCAACGCACATGGAACTATCAGGTCCACCGAACGAGAGGGTTCCGCTCGGCGCGTTGAGATCCGTGGTCGGGCAATAACTAATACCAATGCATTCCTGCGGCAAAAGATCTAGATCAAAGTTCAACCTACCGGAATAGATTGTTCGTACGGTCTGGATGAGTCCCTGGCTCAAGAGATTGTCCATGACAGTCGGAATGCCTTCGGGTTCGAAGCGTCGGGAGCCATCGTGTCTACAAATCTTTGCATGATATATCGTAAGGGCAGAAAAGACAAGAAGGCTGACTCTGAGTGAGGTCGATGGGCCGATGCCCAGAATGCCGTCAATGTCGTTCATCTGGTCCGCTTTGTCGGCAACGCCAATCGACTGGTTCTGAATAACGAGCTCGTCGCTCAGCGCGAATTGTCCGTGTCTGATATATTGAATCATTACAGAGAAAAGTGCACGTTAAAAATGCACATACATTTCGGTGCCGAGCAGGACCCCGAACCGTATCCGATGGACTAAATCAACCTTGAGATGATGTATCGAATTACAAGCAGAGAACCTACGAAAGGCTTGCGCGTATCCTAGCAGCAAATCAGAAGGATTGTCCTGTCGAAGGCATTGCACGCGTACCTTGGAAGTGGAAGTGGGCTTGTACACCGCTTTCTTGACCCAGGTGTTGGACGAGCCGGTGTCGATGAGGAGGTTGCACTGCGTGGCCGGAGATCCAACACCGCAAGTTGCAATATAGTTACGCCTCGACCCGACTATCAGGCGAGCGAGCACGTGGACGAACCGTCGAACTGACCATTGTTCATGACGGAGATGGAAGGGAGGGCCATGGCAGCGCTACTGCCCAGTCTCTTTTGCTTTCTAGCGTTGGGCCCGTGGGGGTGCCGTCCAGCGACGAGGTGCCTAGCGCGCGCGCGTCGCGTTCCTTGATCTCCTTAACATGAACAATGTTCGTCTGGAAGTTTACGTTGCAGATGGCGTTCTGGGGCATCGTAGAGGATATGGTTTACAGAGAAGATGGCGGTTGGAGGAAGAAACGCGTCGGGAGAGGGCAGTATTTATACCCTGCTCGCGTCGGAATTCTTAATTTTGACAAGAAAGTACTAATACGTACAACATTTCGATCGCCGCTTCAATTTTCTTTCTGTAGGCCTTTTCTGTTGACCATGTTCGTATAGGCAATCTGAGTTGTTCAACGTCTTTCCAGGGTCATCGGGAAACCTTGTGGCTCGGCCAAGGGTGTACATCAAGT
Source organism: Panellus pusillus (assembly GCA_013387415.1). Lineage (NCBI taxonomy): Eukaryota > Fungi > Basidiomycota > Agaricomycetes > Agaricales > Mycenaceae > Panellus > Panellus pusillus. The sequence goes on along the minus strand of QVIE01001159.1, from coordinate 48,847 downwards.
CCGCCGCGTTGTGACGCAGCTTCTTATGCACCTTTTCTGTATCCTTGCGGGAAACACAGGCTATTCGGAATGCGTTCCGCGGACGCTGTGATACTTTGAGTGACCCCGCAACGATATGATGTTGCCGAAGAAGTGAAATACCAGTTGAATTTGAGCCGTGCATCAGAACAGAGTCGGTTACTCAAGCATGTCGCGTTACCAACCCTGCGTGCTCAGTTCCCTCTTCATGCAGAGGATTTCACCCTTCACGCACTCGAACAGCGGGAAAAACCTTCAAGACGACAGACATCAACGCTACAGTCCCTGTCGAGTTGAACATGAAAGTGAGAATTCACCGAAGCAACACACGTATATGCGGTATTACGTTCAAGCTCAGCTGGGTTTGCAACGACATATGTTTCGTTTATTGTGGGAGGCAGTCTAGCCCAACGGAATAAGCTGTCTGTGCATATAGAGATAGGTTCACTCACCAGCGCACACATTTTCCCCGTGAGCAAGAAAGAACCAGCTTGGTTTTGGGCACTCCTAAACGACATCCGAAAACCACTCTACCAAGTTATCCTGCACCTCTTTCACCTTATCCTGCACGCGCTCAACGCGATCCCCAAACACTTCTCATGCATCTCACCTCCTCCCGGCTCGGCAGACAAATCCAGCGGGGATACTCCCTTCTACGAACGCCCGGATAATGCTCTCCGCGAGCATCACCCGCGCCAGCAGGTCCGCGCTCTGCAGCTTCATCACCTGCCCCACAAGCCCACCCTCTTTACCCGTCAGCACGACCTTCCACAGAGCCGCGAACGCATTCTTGCACTTTCCCTTCCTCACACAGGAGGGGTCGTGCGTCAGCCTGGGCGGGCATGAGGGGAGGTCCTCGCACAGCTTGATGAGGTTGTAGTGCCCCGACAAAAGGCGTACACGCTGCCGAGCGTTGAGCTGCGGGTCCACGTCCATACCTGGCGCCCCTTGAGCATCATAGAGTAATATGCCAGACCCAGAAGTTTGCGTAGGTTGAGTCTCTCCGCAACATCAATGGCCCTTGCCACCGCGCGCCCCTCGCCAGCAATCGAGTCCACTTGGCTACGGCGGCGGTGAGCAGGGGCTCGTGCTCGCAAAGAATGGACAGTTCCGTGAATCTGCACGAGGTTTGGTACTGACGGGGAGCCGCCCCCGCTTGGGGTGCTGGAGTAGAAGGAGGTGAGCGCAGACAGCGCCCACATCTCCGTAGAGCGAAACTGGTATTTGTGTGCTATGCGCGCGAGGTTAATGAGCCGAAGGTCATTATTATTTGCTTGCACCGTCATCGAGACGGCGATCTCGGCTGGTCTTTCAACGAAGAATCGGTGGTAAGACATATGATAAGCAAGGAAACGCACAGACTGTACAGGGCCCACGCGAGCGCTCTGAATTCCTCAGCCTTATCATGCAACCGTATCGGATTCTCGTCGCTCTCCCCTTCGGTCATGATGTTGTTACTGCTAATCGCCAACGCAAGATCTTCCGTATTCTGAGTGTACGCATCGAGAGAGAACATGGAATCGAATGTCGATTTGTCTTTGACGAGCATCGACCGATGGACCTGCGAAGTTGTGCACAGGAAAGTACACCGTCAGTGGAATGCAAACCTTGAACAAGGTGTTTTCGACCAAGAAAATGGTGTTGCCATCGAAGATATAGTAAGTCGGATCTCGCGTGGGAGGCACTTCCTCTTCGACGGGCGCGGTGACCTGTTCCATGGCCATCATGGTCACTGGTGGGCAAAGAGGGGCAACTCGGAAGTGCCAAATGATCCGCAATCAATGATCGCCCTCCGGCGTAATCAGTTCCGAAAATCGAACCACAGTTCAACTTGAACGTTTGAACTTTCATACATGCTATGATCGTACAATTTAAGCCGCCACCATCTTCGCGTTATCCGTCAAGATCTTATTCAACCCCTCCCTCTTCTCACACGCATCGAACCTGAAACTCGCAGCAATCCTATCCAATTCCTGCTCATCCTTTCCTATAAAAATGCGCCGCCCACTCCTTCACCAAGAACTCGCTAACCAGAATGTTCCTAGACAGCAATGCGACGCGGTCAGGCAAGCGGTATTCTGGGTGTGGGTATATCGCGCGGTTTTTCCGGTGGGACTTCCTGGAGTATGTGGTCGATCAAGGTTTGTAAATGTGCTTGACGGCGGTGTCGTCTGTGCCCCAGGAGTCGACAGCGAGCCGCTGCTTCTTCGCCAGGAAAATCGCGGAAGAGAGTCATATAAGGTGTGGATGTAGACACGTAGACCATGCCTGCGCGGCGTATAATAAAGTGTTTCGTTACTCTTACAAGGATGAACCAAACGAACCTTGGAAGCCAATGTCTTTGTACAGCCAGATAGACCAGCTCAAGCGATCCTTGAATGCAGTCAGCATCCTTACTCAATTTCTTTCAAGAAAGCGCAACTCACTTGGTTGTACATTTCAAGTTGGTCTTTGAGAACATGAAACCGAACCTCGTTGATTTTATCCGTCTCCGACTCGCCATCATACTGCCTGCGCGCATATACTGGGCCCCACTCCCCATTCCACACACACAGCCCCCTCTCGTCCAACCACTCGCGCTTCCTCTCGTAAGTCCGCCGCATGCGCTCCCGTTGTTCCGGGGTCCCCACGTAATCCTCGTGCGCCGCCAGAAAGCCGAAAGGCGAGTAATCATGAATCGAATAAGACGTATTCTCCCACTCCTTGTGGACGTCGCCAAAATGAGAAAAATCCTGCGCCCAGGTGTTTCCATCGAAGAATATGATATGCACCGGGTCGACGGCGCGGATCGCCTTATGGATGCGGCGGTAGAAGTCCACGACGCGGGTGTGCATCGCGTCTGTGGGTTCGTTGAGTGGGTTGTAGCCTGCGATCCATTTGTTGCCCTTGTAGTGCTCGGCGAGCTGTTCCCACAGCCAAACCGTCCGGTCTTGGAAGTCTTTGTGAACCCAGACTGCAGTTTCAACAGGATCAGTTTAAAAACTGGATAAACCGCAAATGTCGACTTACAATTTTGCCAGATGTCCCCCATGGTCAGAGTGCCAGCCAGTATTTTGTCCTTTGCGCGCGAAATTGGTGTGGACATAGTGGAGCAAGAGAAGACAGACAGACCTCCCGGAGCAGTATGCAGGTCTAGGATCGTGTAGATGTTATGCTTTGCACATAGTTCGATGGCCCGATCGAGGTGCTTAAACCGGATTCTTTGAGCACACGGGGGTTCATATCATCTGGAAAAGTCGACTTCAAATATCGCGCTGTGGGGCGTATTCCGACCTTCAAAATGATGGTAATTGAACGGAATACGGATACAGTTCAGCCCAGACTACTGAAAAACTTTGCGTCGGGCTCCATGAAGAAGTATTCGAGAAACTGGGGCAATCGTTGGCTTAACTTGATTATAAAGTACTAGGCGACCCACCTTGTCGAAGAAGAGATCGGACTTTTCTTGCCCAATCGCATCCGCCAAAGCCTGGCGAATTTGAAACTCGCAGCCGGGGTAACCTGAGATGAAATTCTCCATGCTATCATTGGAGAGCAGATGAGTGGATGCGAAAAGTTGAGATTCAGCGTGATATCATGCGCACTTCATCCATCCGCCAAGCCCGGCGCCACGAAGGATAACCTCTTTCCCGTCCTCATCTACGATTTTCGTACCTGAAACCTTCAAGAGGGACATGGTGGTAGACTGGGAGCAAGTCTTGTCTACCGGGCCGTCGGGCCGCGCACGTGTCATCTGCCAGTTTTCTCACAGTCGTCATGTTACATCATCATGTAAATCTTCCGCGGCACTCCAATTAGATTTTCTCTCAATGTCCGAGTCTCCGCAAGTCTTCGCTAGACGACTGGACCCGAGATCTGCGACGTCATTTGAAGGCACCACTTTCAACATTCGAACCAGCCTCTGCCCAAATCCGGTCAACTGGACGCGGTTCACCGCTTTCGGTCGTATCCACCGTTAAGTTTGGCCCCCCTTGGAGTGGGGATAGCGTCGGATTTAGGACAGCTCGCTCGATGCATGTCTGTCATTTCAGAGCATTCAACGTTCAACGCTTCAGCCCGGCGGAGATGCGAGATAAGGCGACTACTAAAATTAGGTTTCCCTGGCACACGAACGGTAACTGCTACAATGTTCGCCGCTGACGCGTCGCCCGTGATCTCCCTTGTTCCATTTTCTATGTGCCAGATAGCAAGGATAGCTGCACAAGCTCGGTTGTCCGCATCTGCGTGTCTGCCAGCTGGTTGTAGTTGGCTACAGCCTACAGCCCCAGAATGTGCCAGAACCGGGTCTATTCGTCGCTCTTCACAACGTTCACAAATATATCGTCAGGTCGGCGGTTGTTGTTGCCGTTCAAGCACACGGCTGCACACGGGTGGTGCTGCGGGGCGATACCGCTCGCTATGTCTTCTGGCCCGATCTGCTAGAAATATGACGCATTGATCATCAGCGTGTGGTCTCTGACTCCAGCGTACGAGCGTGCGTATAAGAAGCAGGCTTCTTCGCGAGTCCTGCTCCTCATTCTCCTTCCCTACTTCCAACCATCCCCACTTTCAGCTATTTCCACCATGCCTCATCACGTTATCAAAGCCCTGCCCTTCTCCACGCGCCTCCTCCAGGGCGGAAAGAATATTGTCGCAGCCGACCAGGCACGGGCGCGCAAGTTTGTCTCTGGCCTCCACCCGCACGGCCCCTTGCTGCGGACCAAGGCGCACCACCACCACCACCACCATCGCCACCCTCACCATGCCGCTGGGGGTGCGGAAGACGCTACCGGAGGCGCCGAGGCTGCGAACCCAGACTCCATTGACGTGGTACGTGGTCGTCTGTCTGTGTTGTTTGACTGGCAAAGATTTGATCGACTATCTATCAAGACGGATTCTGCTGTCACCTACACGATGTCTGTGGGCGTCGGTTCGCCCGCTACGCAGTATACACTGCTCATTGACACCGGTATAGCAGCCTTCATCTTGTACATCGAGCCAGGAACAGTTAACTGATCCCGGTCCTAGGGAGTTCCAACACCTGGGTCGGTGCCGACCAGAAGTATACCCCGACGTCGACTAGCACGGATACACGTCACACGGTTGTATGTCTAGTTCATTAGTTTCCGATGCCAAAGATCTCTCAACCTGACTGCAGAACGTCAGCTATGGTTCTGGATCTGTGGGTGTTCACAACAGTCTCTGTCAGATTGAATCTTGACTAATCGGATTTTCACTCAGTTCTCCGGCACGGAATGCACGTGTCGTTCTATCTGCTTGATGAAAAAACCTAACTGAACAAAAAAATAGATACCGACCAAGTCACTCTCGCCCCAGGACTAGTGATCCAGAAGCAGTCCATTGGCGTTGCATCACAAGCGACTGGATTCAACGGCGTCGACGGGTGAGTGCTCCTTCAATCCGTTTAGCGTCGATTGATATTCTCCTCTCCTTCAGTATCATCGGGTAATAACCATATAAGCGCGCTGTGTTCAACTTTCTAATCAGCGCGTATTCAGCATCGGCCCCGTTGACCTCACCTCCGGCACCGTCAGCTCAACCTCCACCGTTCCCACCGTGACAGACAACCTCTTCAGCCAAGGCACCATCCCCATCGAGTCCATTGGCATTTCGTACGTCCCGAGCACGTCCGACAGCGCGGTGAACGGCGAGCTCACGTTCGGCGGCACGGACTCGACCAAGTTCAATGGGGAAATTGTGTACACACCGATTACGACGACGAGTCCTGCGAGCAAGTACGTTGTGTTCTATCCTTTTCTTTGGCGCCAAATTTCGAACTTCAACTTGCCTCTTCTAGCTACTGGGGTATCGATCAGACTGTCACGTACGTATACGCCCCAAAAATATCCGCAAAGTCCGAATAATTAACTATGTCTATAATTGTAGCTACGGGACAGATAGCACGATCCTTGACTTGACCGCCGGCATCGTCGACACGGGCACCACCCTGCTCATGCTCGCGACGGACGCGTTCCAAAGTTACCAGCAAGCGACCGGTGCTACGATGGACAACACCACCGGCCTGCTGACTATCTCCGAGGAGCAGTTTGATAATCTGCAGAGCCTGTTTTTCCAGATCGGCGACGTAAGTGGTTGAACTGAACCATTGGAACATCACCGTTGACGCCCTCACTTCGATGGCCGTCAGCAAACTCTCGAGCTGACTGCCAATGCGCAAATCTGGCCGCGCGCACTCAACTCGATGCTTGGCGGGCAGGAGGGCCAGATCTACCTCATTACTGCTGATTTGGGAAGCAACAGCGGGTCGGGGTTGGACTTTATTGATGGCTTTGGTTTCCTCCAGGTGAGAATTTCCGCTGTTTGCTTCTGATGTGGGGGTGGGTGTCTAACAGGCTGGCAGCGCTTCTATTCGGTGTTCGATACGACGAACAACCAGGTTGGGTTTGCTACTACGGAGTGAGTCTTCTTTGATCTCGATGGAATCGAAATAACCTGTTTCCGTCAATTTCAGTTTCACCGACGCCACTACAAACTAGAAGGATGCGCTTGCGATTAGGACTCGGACGCTTTGACTTTTACGAGGACTTTCTTCTCTGTAGTACCTGAGCATACTTGTGTGTAACTTGATGGTTCTGAATGAATAACATGCTCTGGTTGTACTCTAAGTGGGTCACATGGAACTGCAGCATGAGTAACTCAATACATTTTGTGTTGCTTCAAATAGGAGTGATATCTGTCAGGCATGCCTTTCGCATCCATCTTGAATGCGACGGTGTCCTCGTTGACATTACGAATCCGAGTTTACGAGGTATTCGTCTTTAGCATCCTACCCCACCTTTTCCCATCAATTTGGCCTAGAAACCGTCCAACAGCCAGCCTGGCGACCAATCTGATCGTATCAATCACGAGATATCGGATCATCCTTCCTACTTTGCACTCTGTTACTTTTGTATATGCTTGTTTTCAATACATGTGACTACACATACGCTTTCGCGCGAGCGCGCCGCCTCCACTTGTGTGTAAGTGCATTTGACGCTACGTCGGATGTCACGATGACTCTATGTCGTTGTCTTCATTCCTTTATCCTTTATGTCTCAACATATCCCTTGGGCTGCAATCAAATACGCAGCCGCCGCCCTCGGCTCCTGCACTTTCGGCCTCCAGCATGTACGTCCTCAGTGCAAGACGCGAACCCCGCCCCGTACTTCGCAAATTCGACCCTATTATCGTATGTGGAAGGTTTAAGTCGCACTGCCACTGCGCATGCGCGACCTCTCTGCTCCTCCCTTTCACCCTTGCCTTCCCACTTTACACTGTCAGTTTACTCACCCTTCCCTTGTGTTATGTGTTCTCATTTTCTGACAATTACTCGGCCTTAGCTGTTTATCATGTAATCTCCAAGGGTGTCGAACACCCCACGTTACGATACTCTCCACATTTACCTTCAAATTATAAACTCTGCAGCCAACGGTCCCTGCGCAGTCCGTGCGCGGTGCCTTCATTCCTAACCTGTACCTCATAACGCTGCCTGGACTCTATATGTAACGCCCTCTTGCTGTCCTAGTACCAATTACTTGACCGTACGCCGCTGCGGCCGACCGCGTCTTCCAAACGCGTGTTAAATAATTTGTTGAACTCGATGTTAGCCCGTTATCTTTATTCAGTGACGCGCGCGTGCGTTGTGATATGGGGATATCTACGTCGAACCTGTTTAGGCGATATATTTCTCGTGCCGATGGATTTCCCTCTCACATCTTGTTTCTTCTCTTCATGTCAATACCGTCCTCTGTTCATAGTATTTTCTCTCCGTCGGTGCAGGACCCTGCTGTAGCGCCAGAGCGCAGCTCGCTCCTGCTCCTCCTCAATCCCGTTGCTCCTGCTACTTCGCCTTCCACCCCGCTCTCTGTTGGAGCTACGCAGCGCCTTGATATCGAAATGGATACCGCCATTCACCCGGTCGATGCCGCCTCGCCCGCCCTACATCGTGTCGCGCCTGCTCTCGCAATCGCTAAGCCTGTACCTGACGCCCTTTCTCCTGCACTCCATCCCGCTGCGCCTCCGCCCGTTACCTTGGCGCGCGCGTCCGATTCCGAACAGCTGGTAACCGCTTTGCCTGCGTTACAGCTCACGACGCCCGCGCCACAGTCGTCCCTGCCCCGACTGCGGCGGTGCAAAACGCGGCGCGCAATCCCGTACGTTTCTTTCTTATCAGTGTCGAGAGTCTGCTCCTTATTGAAGGCGCTTCGCAGCTTCGTCCGTCTCAGGCTCAGTACATTCTTAACTATGTCGGTCTCGGCCACGCGCCGGACGCACCCATCGACATTGACAACACACCCGGCGATACCCCCGATATGCCTATCGACGTCGATAATGCTGTCGGTGACACCGCTGACATGCCCATTGACGTCGAGTTGCTGCATCGCTCGCTCGCTCGTAAGCGACCTGTGCCGACTCCTCGTTTCCTCACATCTGCTCGCGACGCGTACATCGATGGTGATGGTGCTCTTGGAGAGACCCCGGACCGGCCCATCGATGTGGACCTTCGAGAATCTCTGATCGCTGGCGATTACCTGTCCCATAGTTAGTTTTACGCTTGCCTCTGCCCGCGTCTTTGTTCATATTTCGCGTAGTCGGAGAATCTTACTCTGCATTCGAATGCCCTATCTGTCAAGACACAATGCTGCAACCTGTGATGTATAATCTTGCCTCGTGTGCTTGTTCTACCCTGACGATTATGCAGCACATTGTGCGACCATGCGTTTTGTTACGACTGCCTCCACACCAACATTACACGTGGAAACAGAGTTTGTCCCTGCTGTCGAAGCAAGATCACGGCCCCTCCGTCCCGGGAAGCCAATTTTCTAAACGTCTTAGAGATTTAATCAGAGCCCGTAAAGTACCTGCTCCGTCCGGCCGGATCCACTTCGTATATTGCAAATGGGATGATGTCGTCTTTCAGTAGTGTAGTTACATGTTCAGGTTACGATGCTTGCTTCGGATCTCATTTTTGTTACAATCTTTGTCGTTTACTATCGCATCGTTTCGGCTTTGTACCTGACGGTATCTTAGATTATTGCTTCCGTTTTTTTCTAATTAGAACATCGGTTTCTTTGTTCTGTTGTTCGATTGTTATGTTGCTTCAAACCATCCGCGTTTATTTTGGTTTATCACATCCGTTTTGGGTTTAGTTGTAGTTTGGCCATGTGGATTCCCTGTCTTTTTGTTCTGATGGTTGCGTGCTAATCTATATGTTTGTGCACCATGTTCTCTATTCGTTTCGCATCGTTTCGGGACTGTACCTTTTTTATATCGCATCTATTCGGCGTTGGCTCTATTCTCTTCGTTTATATGTTTTTATATGCTCTCGCTGCCATGTGATCCTTCGTATATTGCAACGTTGTTCTGCTGCGTATCTATAAGCATGTGTTTCGGCTTTCTTAACCGGACCGTACGGTATGAATCAATGTACCTCCCTCCCTGTATGCCTGTCGTCGTGTTCGATCCCTCTCCTTGTTTCGCGTATTAGGTTACATCGTTCGTTGCGTATACGCTGTGTGCCTATCTTACCTCTTCGCTTGTGAACAGCAGCGACTGCGTTTTTTTTGGCAGTATTCGTGTTCTTTTCATCTTTTTACCGCATCTTTTACCGCTTCCTTTCGCTTGACGCAATGTTCCTTTCTGATTTTTGTTTAGCGTTTACACGGGCACTGCGTATCTTTTGGTATCCATCATACAGCCTTTTGTGATGCACCACTAGTCTGGTTTCGTGCGTAAATCCTTTGAATATTATTTCTTAACTGTTCTATTGTCCCTTTTGTGCTTTCCTTTTTTCCTTATACTTTTCGCTGTTTTTATCATAATTCGTTCTATGCATTCGTCCGAGGTCTTTACATATGGTAGTTCGAAAATGCGCCGCTCACATACCAGGGGCAGTCAGTGAAGCTCCAGTCAATGAGTTTCCCGTCCCAGCTCTTTACGACTCTACGTGTTACCCCGTCCAAAAAGTGGTACGTGTACCACGATGAAGGGATGGGACGGTCGAGTTCCTGTGCTTTTATCTCCAACGCCGGCATAACAAGGTGGTATACTTCGAGCGATGCTTGAGCGTCAAGTCCCGCATCTGTCTCTTGGTCACATACTGAACTTATAGAACGATAAATGCGTACACTGTATTTGCTCGTCGTCCAGCTTGTCGGACCATTTTGAAGTGGACAGCGACTTGTCGATGAACTGGTTCTTTGTTCGCGCCACGCCGTCCTCTAGACCGGCACCACTACTGTTGCCATCGTATGCCTTAGGATAGACGAGACGCATCATCCAGCCGACGTCGACCAGATTGCGAACCTCTGCCCAGCCGTAATCCTCCCAAAATTTGCTAGCATCCATCTGCAACGCGAAGCCTACTTTCGCGATGTCAGCACTCTCGACAATGCGTTTCAATTCTTTGGGTATGACTTTGAATGACGCGTCAGCTTTGCGAGTCTGGTCATGTATATCGCGCTTACCCGCCATGCGCTTGACATGTAGTATATATACTTCATGTAATGTGGCGATTTGAACGATCCTTAGTCCAGCGACTGTTTGGTCAGGGTGCAGCCCGTCGTCTCCTGCGGGTGGTTGTCTGATCGATTGTAAGTACTTGAGTTTATTCGCCCGGCCGGCCTTGTAGAATTTCTTTTCCTCCTCAGACAGAATCCGGCTCTCGAACTCTGTATCGAATCCAATCGGACCTGTCACAATGCGGCTAAGGACTTCATTGGCGACCTCAGTTTCTGTGATGTAGTGGAATGGCCGATCTGGACGATACATATCCTGCGGTACAGTGGTAAGCGATCGTAGTATATATGTTGTGTTTGTCTCGTACTCACCATTGGCGTAAGGTCCTCTTGCTTTTATCGTTGGCGATCTGGACTTCCATGAATGCGCAAAGTATATGGTCGACCCTATGCAGAGCTTAGACAGGACGATATCAAGTCGACCGTATATCAATGTTTTCAGTTTGGCCAATGATCTATGCGGTCGGACCATGTCGGTTTATCCTTCCTCTTCACACGCTTGATCCTCTATTCTTCTCGGTGTCTTTTTGTTATCGCCTTACTTGGGTTCGCATAGACCGACTCATTACCATTTTATACTTGCTACGCCTTCCATACTGTTTGTCCTACTACGGGTTGACTGCTATATGTCTACACGCCTTCCATACTGTTTGTCCTACTACGGGCTGACTGCTATATGTCTACTTCTCACCCTGAATGCCTTCCATAGCTTCGTTGTCCGACCCGCTTGACCCGCTTACTCTGAGCGTCTTGAACTTTTTCCTAGCGCCTTTGACTTCACCGTCCTCTCGCTCGTACGGGTAGCGTCTGCGTAACGTGGTGATCGGCCGTGTAACGGTTGCAAGATCTTGAACTCTCGCGTACTCAGCAGCCTGTCCGTGTTTTCAGTCCATGTCGTTAATAATGTTCATGGCAGACTTACCTTGGAAAAACTTGCGTCCAACAGAGTGATGGTCTGCAAATGGAAGTGCAATTTAACAGTGCTCTGCCGTCCGACGAATGCTATGATCGTTCCATGGATCTCCACAATGTCACCTTCCTTAAACAGTCCGGGGTACGACGAATAGTACGCTCGCTCTCTGTATCATTCGTCAGTGTAGTACCGCTGATATGAACCACGCACGTACCCGGTGGTTTCATCTTTGTCCATCTTGAAGTACTCAACGACATTGTCTTCGCAATGTACCAGACTCCCTCCACTCCCAATCAACAGCCGCTCTGCAATACCCATGGGATCCAACCTTTGGCAAGTGGTACGCCGACCGCGTCTGGTTCGTCGGCGAGGGTGGTGAAGTAGTGGCTACTGGCATTGATGAATAGACGACCGTCGTGGTGCCCGACATTCCACTCCGCACACTTGTGACCAGAGAAGAAGCGTACGAAGACCTCGCGAATGGCTCTCATGTTTCGAACGGCCTGGTCGAATAGCTCGGAGCCTCCACCGATTAGCTGTATTCTCTGGCTGAGCCTGGCGGCCTTGTTCGTATCCAAACTATTAGTGATTATGACTTTTATAATATCTCTTACGACGTTTTGTATGTCGCTCACCGAGAAACGTTTCCAGGTACCAGCTGTACGGTGCTGACGATGCCTTGTATCCTCAGCACGAGCTCAGTGTGCACTTCGCCGTCGTCACTGATTGGACCCAGCCTATACATCTTCCGGTTCGTTCCAGTCTGTTGAACGCCGATCCCGTTGGTCTTGCACGCCCTTCGCAGTAAGCATATCAGCCTGCGGGTAGTGCGCTGGCTTCTTACATTGATATAAGCCAAATGCTGGTCGGCGATGTTTTCGTTGTCTTTGAATTGTGCGCTGCGCTCTGCAATGAACGATTGTAGTACGTTGGCTGACGACTTGTTTAGCTGTCTTCATATGTTCGCTTTTCGTAACTCACCCGCACTTGCCAAGTCAAAATACTTGTTGCTTAGCATTGCGCGTCGGATTGTGCTTTCGATGTTCTGTAACGGGCTCTGTATGGGGTCTGGCATTTGCATTCCGATTTCAGTCGTCTAAATGTAATATCCCGATCTCGGTTTAGCTACGCATTATTGGTTAATTTTTTTTTCCTATGTTTTGTCTACCATCTTTACCTCGCATAGACACCTCAACATTCAATCATTTCAACGTCTCTTTTGGGCCGTCGTCTATCTTGCCCGATGCTTGTATCATATCAGAATTGGCGATTTTTCCAGGTCCTTCTGATATTGTGTAACATGTGGTGTTCGAACTGGCCCATGGGGTAAGTTACTTTCTTTTCGTCTATATAGCTCTTTCGTATGTTGCGTCGCAAAGGATTAAATGCCCAAAAGCACCTCCACTTCCCGGTACATATCCTTGCTTGTCGTCTGATCGCTCTGTTTAAACTTCTTCGTTTAACAGAAAACGTACCAGTCTGAAGGCCAAGTACGCTTTGTTTCCTTGTATGCGTTGCTTCTCTCATTGCTAGCAGGTCCAACAAACGCTTGGCCTCCATTGCAAAGTCCTATATTGACGTAGAAGCAGTGTACTCGACTCACTCACGTTTTGCTTTTGCTTGCTTATAACTCGTTACCTTTTCATTTAGTCAAAGTGGCCAGTGAGTTTTCTTGCGTATTGTTACTCGTGGTGTGTTTGACTCACTATACATCTAGTTCTTCCAGTGACGACGTTGAGATTATAGACGACCAGGGTCATTTGAGTGCACTGTATGTCCATGCTGCACGGTTGGACTGACTCTTACTTTCCACTATTTAGTACTGACTTGTCCGGTGACGACTCTACAATGGACGACGATGTAAAGCCTAAGCCTCCAGCTGCTCGCGGAAAGCGAATTACTCGTGGGTACGTAGTCGACTATTGCTCTTACCCTTGATACCTTGCTCATTAACTCTTTGCAAGACGTCCCGCTCGTAGCAGCGTTAATGCGGAGGACGAGTAAGTAACTATGTGTATTGCCCGTTTCTTTATATTTACTCGTGCACTGCAGGGATTCTACTCTTGTGCCTTCTGACAGGTCTGTCCTGTGTTCGTCTTTCATCAAACTAACAAACCTCGTTGTTTTAGCATGTTTCCTTCCACCGGCGTTATACCGAGGTTTTTTTTTTTTTTATATATCTTCATTATTTTGTGTTTTACTTTTATTGTTGCAGGCTCCTCCCAAAGCCTTTGGTTACGAGGCATTTGTTTTGTTTCGTACCCTTTGCTTTTGTTGTTCTTACCTCCAAGTCCTACAGATCTAACGCTCGCGCACCTTTCGCATCCGAGACCGAGGGTAACGCACCTTTTAAGAGGGCAAAATTAAGTGGCTCCTCTTCGCATGCTGAGCATAATCATTCTATCTCGGATGCTATCGGCGCTGTTGCGGAGTATGTCGTTTTTTTCGTATTGTCCCTGTTGTCTCATTAAGTATACTGTAGCCCTACAGCATCACCTGTTCAAGTCGAGAGTCCGCTGCCTCCCTCGTCTCTGCTTGCTTCACCCTCCGTCGGTGTTCGGTCTGGCTCGTCGTATATATTGCATTATGTCCCGTATTTATCGATGACTTACGATTGTGGCAGCCCGGTTACTCCTGCCAACTCTTCTGTGCCGCTCCAGACCGGTTCTCTCAGTTCGTCGTTTCAAGTTTCCGATATTGACCGGTTTGTCGCGTTTTTTGTATACTGTCATATCTCTTTTTATTAATTTTGTTTTTCAAGCTTGGTGTCTGAAGCTATGCAACGCCATTTGCCTACTATGGCGACCGCTCTCATGAGTCAGTTGTCTGCTTTGTTACCTGTTGCGCAGGTTGTATTGCTTTGATTCGTTTCGTCCGTTCGTTGATTCTTATTCTTCTGTCAGACCACTGCCTCCCCTGCCTCCCTCGCACGCCGCTCCGGCATGATGTTGCGTCTTCGGACGCGGTTCCATATTCCGCTGTTTCGCCTTCTCCCGTCACACCTTCTGTTTCTTCTCTTTCATCCGATGTTCGTGCGACTTATCGTGCATCTGCGTACCCTTTGTAAGATTGGACCTGTTCCTCGCACTTATCAGTTTTGACATCGTCTTAGTTTGGAAAACAAGGGTAAAAATCGTGCCCCTGCTTCGCCCGTTGAATCTTCGTCTGCTATTCCGTCGTCGCCTGCCACTCTGACGACTGCACAGTTAGTGTATTCGTTTATGTATTCTTACCATTGTCTCTCATTGATTTTCTATCGTATCTGTTCCGCAGCATGCATGATATGGCTAGCGTCTTTGAATCTCTCGGTGCATCCCCTTCTCCTGCGCTCGCTTCTTCCCCTTTGCCAGTTTCGTCGTCTGTTGCTTCCGGGTCAGTGTTCGTCTTGCGTTTTACTCCTCATCCGAGTCAAACTGATTGCTCTTCTTATGCAGAATCTCTAACCCCTCTGTGTCTCCGGACGCTTTGGGTCCCTATGCTCCATCCATCGTTCAAGAGCGCTCTCATAACAAGGTGTATGTACTCGCGCTTTATTACGCCTCTGTCTTCTTCATTGCCTTAATTTTACGTCAGGCTTAACAGACCCATGACTCCTTCGCTTGACCTTCCTGTACAATCGCCCCGTGGTTCTTTCAAGCATGATCAGTACGTTTTTATCTGCTTCGCTTTCGTTCTAAATGGTCATGCTTTGTTCAGGGTTTTATCTTCGACTCGCGGTGCTGTCCCTGCCATCTCGTTTGCTGAATCCTCTTCAAATGTGTATACCGAGCGCGGACCTTCGCCTCCTTATATACCTATGTTGCTGCCTGGTGTTGATCTTAAACGTGATAAGGCGTCGGTCACCTTATCGATCGTGTTTATTTTCAGATATTGACTGTTTTGTTATTCAGGCTCTCGTCTGCTCCTTCCATCGTACACGTGCCTTCGCTCGGTCAGCCTAATTCGTCCAACGGTGTTTCCGAGTGATTTATTGTCTTGTTCACGGGTGTACTGTGTACTTATGACTCTGTGGTCTTGCATCCTCCAGGGCTCAAATCCTCGATCTATTCACTCAGTCTCCCAAGGTGCGTCATTCAGTTTGTCTCTGTCATTTATCATCTAACGTTTACAACTAAGTCTTCTTCGTCTGGTGCAACCGGCTCTGTTGTTGCTCCTCCTTCGTCCGTCGGGACTGTGCATTTGGACGACGTGACGTTCATCCCGCCCCCTTAGTGCGTCGCCTGTTTGCTGCACTTCCTTATTGGGCTTCATTCTATTTGTCTTCTAGCGATCCTAACGCACCCTGTGGCGTCTCTAACGAGACTTTGCAAGACGTCGTTCTGAGGCCGTCTTATGCGAATTTGCCACCTTTGCCGTGAGTATTTGTGCGTGTGCTCAGTGCTTAATTGTACTCTGATATCGTGCCAATTCTAGGAGCTATAAATATCTTATCCCGGCTTACGATCCCAGCTATGTACCTTCTGAGCATCATCTTGGCGGTCGTCTCGTCTTCAGCCGTTGGAAAGAGCTTCTGGGGACTTACGTCCCCATGTATGTTTTCTTTATGTAGCTGTTTGAATTGCGCACGCTTATGTTCTTGACTTAGGAATCTCATATCCGCTGTCTTGTTCACCCGTGTCGGACACTACATCAACCCTTCGCGCGTATCTCCAGCCATCACTGCGATCTTTGGTGCACCAGGCCCTAACTCTACCACCTCTCGGCGTCTTTTCGTCGGGAATAAGGGTGCTGTCTGCGTGTCCGCTGGGATGTGCACATATTCACATATCACGGCGCCCGAGTACAACCCTGTCACTACCCGCCTCGCAAGACGATTTATCTTATGCTGCACAATCAGGAGTGGGAGCGGTTTGAATCATTCATCTGTTTATGCTTTCGCGAAGACTCTTTCTATTGCCCGATTACATCCAAAGCGATCCAGATGAGCACGAAGGTCGGTAGAGGGGGTCTCACCCTGGATCCTCTCGTGAGTCGAATACTGCAATTTCTTCATTTGTATACTTATTACCTTCCTCAGCTATCAAGCAGCCTACTATTCCCTCGTATATGACTACCACTTTGCGTGGAGCATCCACGTCGTCTCCCGTGCGTCCCGTCGTCGCTGCGCCCTCTGCTTCCGCAGTACGTGGCGGTAACCCTGATTCTTTGAATTGGGACTCGGATAGTATGTGCTTGCTGCTTTGATTTCCGTCCTGTCCGCCTAACAGCGTTTGCTGTAGTTCCTGTATACGACGCTACCGCCACGCCTTTCGACTTCAATAATATTTCCAGCCTGGATACCTTACCGCGTTGGATGGAAGAGGTGCCGGAACAGTCTTTCGTCGTCTGTGGATATACCGTGACATCCTTCTTGGGAAATATCACTGGTCAAACGCAGAAGCAGATGCACGTCGGATGTAATATACTCTGGTTGTCATATGTGGTCTGCCTACTTCGTACGCGCTTCCAGCGGAGCCGGAGTGGAAGACGGTTTTCTAGCGCTTTAATAATCAATCTTATCTGCTGCTTGTATTGAACTTGATATTTATGGGTTCCCAACCCTCTCAACGCTTGTCGTTGTGTGACAAAAAAACGATATTCTGTGTCCTTCGAAAGTTACCAATGCAATGTGTTTGTGTATCACACGACGCACAGCCTATAAGACTGTGATTACAATCAAACGCACAAGTCCTATACCATGACTCGAATCACCCCCGCTTTTATCGACGAGGTCTACAAGACGTGCTATCTTGGTTCGTTAAACATGCGCGACGAGGTTATGTGGGTCAATAGAGACTGGACCGACGTTCTCGTTTATCGAGATACGCTCGACCCGGCGTATCTCACAATGGTCGCTCTAGTGGAGGAGGACCATTTTTGTCTGGATGCAGATGGCAATTGGACCGGTCCCACAGACGACACATACGACTTTGCTCAGCTTATACTCAGTGCTCTGCTGGTCGCACCGCCCGCAGAACATACAGGACCTTTTGCTGCCGACTTCAGCCGTGTCCTGGAGAATCTCGATTTCTTTGCTGCTCAAGTGGGCTCGAGCCCGTACAAACACAGTGTGTCGCCGCCCACCGTACCAATTACACCTGTCGGGTCTATCAAGATACAACACCTTCTTTTCGAGGTATTATCTACAGCGCTTCACATTGCGTTTCCTTACTGTATGGTATATATCTGACCACTTGCTTCAGACCAGATCCCCCTTGTTTCCGAATTGGTGCATCGTGACGACCCTTGTCCAATCGAGAATTGGCCAGTCATATCCCCGCAGGCTAAGATCGACCTTGCCAATATTGTACCGACGCACGTCGTTTTCCCCATACCTGCCTATAACTA
Organism: Panellus pusillus; assembly: GCA_013387415.1. Classification (NCBI taxonomy): domain Eukaryota; kingdom Fungi; phylum Basidiomycota; class Agaricomycetes; order Agaricales; family Mycenaceae; genus Panellus; species Panellus pusillus. The sequence continues at coordinate 31,072 of QVIE01001159.1, read as the reverse complement.
TGAAGGTTCCTTATTCGTCCGGAAGACTACCGTAGACATCTCAAGGGTGCAGTCGTCTATGTCACGGTTTGCCTCCGGCACATCACAGCTCTCGTACCCGCTTCATCCTATGCTGTCGATGATGCTATGGATACGGACCAGACTGCTGTTGCCCGTACTATCCGCAAAGAATGGGGGGATCGTTATACATTGGACATCGAGCACATGAGTGTTCTTGTACCTGCAAGCTGTGCGTCGTGATTGTAGTGCCAAAATGGTAATGAAGCATGTACGTGCGGTTTGATATTAAAATTTTAGTATTGACCCTTGACCAGATAACGAATAGGTTGCTGTATCTGGCACGCCTTGAGGACACGCAAGTAGGGTGGATGTCATAATGTAAATCATGCGCTAGTCAGTCCGTGTCTCTATAAATTATATTTAAAGCTTTGTGAGGTATATCTATTCGTACGACCGTCCGTAACATCATCCTACTAACATTTTGCTCGCATGCTTACAAGTTCAGTCAATGCTGCAGACTAGCGGTCGATCCAGTCCATAAAAGAGCTCGTCTCTGTTACACTGTATAATGATATGCTATGCTTACAGCGTTGATCTCTTCAAGCTTTAAGCAGGATCCGGGCCTTCAAGTTTAGCAGCACGTTGTAATACTTTATGGCTTAATCATAACGAAATTTATCGGTCCATGCATCGTACATAATGTTTCGCTCCCATGCTTACAAGTCCAGTCGAAGCTTTCGACCAGCGCCTGGTGAAAAAGACTCCAATTCGGCTAGAATCTTCTCTAGAGCTTGTGTTCGCACTGTCTGAAGCTGGCAAGCCACAAACCGTGTTTGAGGTGCGACAGAGGGTGCTATGTAGTACACAGAGCTTGTCAATTCGGTGAAAACTGAAGCTTATAGTGGCTTCTCACTGTAGGTAGCAACGCCTTGCGCTGTTTGTTGATCTTTCTCTTGACGCTGCGCCAGTGGTGCCGATTACGCGTGTTATACACGGCAGTGAAGTCCTCCATTGTTCCATAGTATTCATCTCGGGTACTCTCGAATACGAATCGAGTTTTCCTATCGCATGATACCTTCGCGATGCGACAGCAACGACAACTTGCTTGATCTTCATCTATAAGACAACGCTTGACATTCCTAGCACGCAGGCATTTATCACAGGACTGTACGTGAATTACGACGGTGTACGACCTCAGCAGCTTTTTGACACGTACCTCCATATGACGAAGATTCCATTCCTTAACCTCCTCGCTACCTACCCATGTACCGTTCTCTAGTCTTGTGCGGCTCGTTAGATACGCAACCCTTCGCCAAAATGCTTCAGCTTTGAGGGTCGGATCGACTTCGCTCGTAGACATGCCAATTAAGTTTCGTGTTCTGATTGTTTATTTATATGCATAGTCATTTGTTCTGGCAATACCGATCAGCTTCGATCATACTATCACGTATACGTATGCCTTGCATCTCATAGAGGCTACTTGAAGATTTGTTAGTACACGCTGATATGTATCTTTCTTAATAAGATTGCGCAGAGTACGTATATTGTACATCCCAAGTATGGCTCGTCTTTGTACACATCATCGAAGACAGTGATGGATAAACATGTTTATTTGTTTGTATGTTTCTATCCAGTACGTTCGCACCACGTCTATCAACCTCTTACTGCCTCTGCCTGAACTCTCTAGCCACAATATCCGTTGTTTTAGCATGCGTGGCTTAGCAGGTAATCCGTCTGTGCTCATTTATGTCGTATTCTACTCATTTATCCGCTGTACAGATATGGTTGTGCCATTGCACAAAAAGTGTTCTGCTTCATGCAGGCAATACGATGAGATACACATCGAAGCACTCGTTGCGTCTTGTATCTATAAACCTGACTTTGTATATAATATCAATCTGGATATTATGCTTTTGAACCGAGCTTTCAACGCTTTTATGCGTTCGCCCTTGTTATGCATCTACCCCATTTGCCGCCATTCCTGCATTTTTCTGGATATTATCTGCGTACCCAGTTTGGCTTATCCTCGTCTACCACCTGGTGGTGGCAGAGTCAATGGAAAATTCGCCGCAGAAGACGTTTCCCCTTACATAATTGACTTTGGCCGCTCCGGTACTTTACGCGGCTGCACCTTCAATTTCGAGATGCAATGTAATCCGAACGAAACGCAGCCACATCTTTCTGGTGCTGACTACCTCGTTGTTGCACGAATTCCTTGGTCTATATTCATTGAAAAACTTACAGGAATTCAACTAAGGCATGTGGCCAAGCTGCATCGCGTTAAGGTTCCTTCTGTTCTTAGCATGGCACTAGCATTAGAAACAATGCGAAGCCACGTTTGCACAGAGTGCGATACTTTCGTATCCTTGATGAGAAAGATGCCTGGACCTGTAGCCAGAAGACGCACCCATGAAAAAGCGCCTGTAGCTAGAAGACGCACCCATGAAAAAGCGCCAGCACCACGCTTGAATAAATCAACAGCGCCGCTTATGACACATGCTAGCGATGCAACAGCGAAAAAAAAAACATACCGCACGTTCAATAAAACCCTCTCTTGCTTTGACGAACAGTATACTCACCGAAACCGCTGAGCAAGCCCGATTATTGCGATTTCTTCGTAAGTCTCAAACAGGCAGACTTGAAGACGCAGAGTTTCCACCGAATCCCCTTAAGATCAAGGAGTTGCACAGAATACTGACTGATGTGGGTCGCGCTATGCTTCCCGAATCCTTCCAGGAAAATGGATGTGCGGTGTGTGGAATACTTACTCCGCACACCGAGCTGTCTCCTTTAAATAATCACCAGGAACTATTGCAGCTTCTTTGCCCCGTCGAACCTGGTGTCACCAGGAAAGAGAGGTTTCAGCCTGATGATCCTGTTGAAGACTTGGATGGCCCCGTTCTCGCAGATGGATGTGATAACATATGTGTCAGATGCGAATCTGCTTTGATACAAGGCTCTATACCGCAAAATGCTCTTGTCAAGTATCAATGGCTAGGCAATGTCCCTACCGAACTTCAAGACCTAAGATACGCCGAGCAAGTCATGATAGCCCGAATTCGTCACAATAGATGCGTAATCAGAGTCAACTCTGGCAGGGTACGTATGCATGCAAACGCCATTCTGTTCGCACAACCTGCTTTAAAAGTTTATCTTAAATTGCCGCCTTCACGAGACGAATTGGCTGAAGTTCTAGCCTTTGTATTTACGGGATCTGCAGCTCCTACTCAGGAAGATTTTGACAGAACACCGATGCTCGTCCGAAGAGAGAAAGTTGCTAATGCGCTGGAGTGGCTAAAATTAAATCATCAGGATTATGCGGATCTTGAGATCTCTACCGAGAATCTGTTATCGTACAAATTGCGGGATATCCCTGTGGTTGTAGATTATCGACGATCCAACGAAGAACCTACTGATTCTATACCTGTTGAGGCACGCAGCGTGTTTGACGCTAACGAGGAATATGGGACGTCCCACGGCGAGTGTTCTTTTGCCGTGCATGGCTTGACGAGCGCGGAGTACTCGACTGCTTCTATGAGTGTTCTGAAGGCTGTCGCTCTACAACATCTAACTAACGACGGTAAAATGCTAGGTATAGGCAGGAGCGACGAACCAGAGTCAATATATAGCAATCCTTCGCTATATCCCGGTATTTTTCCGTGGTTATTTCCTTATGGCAAAGGAGGCATTGGGCATCCATCACACCGACACATAACGTCTGACCTTACTAGAAAGGGGTCCTTATTATTATATCATGACAAGAGATTCCAGACCGATACTTACTTTCCTATGATTGCTTTCAATCATGAACAATTGAAGGGCGCTTCTACAGGTAGCAAGGTGGTGACCGCTAGGTCAAATTTTGATTCCATTGCGTCTCGAGTACGAAGAATTGATCATACTGTTGCAGGAGTCATCGCCGATCGAATGCGTAATGGTGAAGTTGTTAGGCCGGAGTCTGCTCAGGAGAAGGACTGCTTCAATCTGATCCATGATTTGGATGGAATTGGTGCTCATGTCATGGGCTCTGCTACGAGTAAGAAACACATGAGGAATGAAATTTGGTCTGTTAGTGCTTTTCTCAATGCACCGAGTTGGTTTGTGACTATGGCCTGGAACGACTCAAGTCATCCTTTAGCCCTGTACTATGCGGAGACGGATACAGTGTACCGACCGGACTTGAAAACTTCAGATGAGCGCACAAAGCTGATGTCTCGAAATCCTGTGGCGGCTGCGCGATTTTTCCATTACATGGTGAACGTATTCTTGAATGACATACTATGCTGGAACCGTGAGCAAAGAGGACTCTTCGGTCATACGGACGCGTACTATGGTACTGTAGAGCAACAAGGTCGTTTGACTCTGCATTTGCATCTTCTTATTTGGGTAAAAAATTCCTTGTCGCCTCAAGAAATTCGTGATAAACTCACCGCTCCGGACTCTAATTTTATCAAGCAAATGATCGCATACTTGGAGTCTTGTAGTCAGGGCCATTTCAACCATGGAAATATAGATGAAGTGAGAGCACGAGTGTCTTCTAAATCTAAAGCCAATAACGACAGTGTGCAGAGCGGATCTGAATACTGTCCGCCAACACAAACCTTGCCATCTATACCACCGCCGTTGTGTGACGCCTTACCACCATGCGACGACTCTTGCGAAAGGTGTAAAGCCCTGCAAAATTGGTTAGCAGATTTCGAACATGAAGTTGATGATATACTCTTGAGATCGAATATCCACAGCTGTAGTCAATCTGTTCCGGACGCTGAGTACCAGGATGCGAAAAAAGATTGGAGGAATAAGAAGAAAGCGGCGAAGCTCAAAGGTTTCTCGCTCGAACGCAGGGGATGCTTATCATCGTCAGGTGTATGCAAGGCGCGATTTCCGAGAGAATTATTTGAAAATTCTTCTGTGGACGAAGATGGCCATCTCAATCTAAAGCATTTAGAGCCTTTCTTGAACAAAATATCTAATTTGATCACGTACTTCTCGAAGTCCAACACCGACGTAACAAGTTTACTTTCTGGCACTTCTGTAAAGGCCGTGATTTCTTATGTTTCCGACTACGTTTCCAAGATAGGCTTGAAGAGTTATCAGGCTTTCGCCTCCGTCTTTGATGTATTTGAACGGCGACAAGACATTGCTATAGGATCGCAAGGTTCAGAAGCGTCGAGGTCTTTGATGCGTCAGATGATCAACTCCATGTCGAGTAAGATGGAGATTGGCAGCCCTATGGCATCTCTGTACCTTCTACAGAATCCAGACCATTATAGTAGCCATCTCTTTGTTAATTTTTATTGGAAGACTTACGTTTTGCATGTAAGACGTTGGTGGTTGCTACGAACTTATGATGGTCCTTCCGATGATATTAACGTTCCTGAAGAGATGGTCAGCATTCAGAAAAGGGATGGCAAGTTAGTCGCTTCATCCATTATTGACGACTACAAATGGCGACCCATAGCTTATGAAAGAGTGTCCTTATATGAATGGACGCAATGTCATTTCAAAAAGAATCGTTCGAAAAAAGAGAGGGATCTTTTTGAAGCTGAGCTACTGGAGCATCAGCAATACGTAGAAGACCTGAATGCCACAAATCTTTTTGACAATGATCCAGCAGGTAGTGACTCTATGAGCGAATTTTTTATTGACGACGATGACGCCGATGCTCGTGTGTCTGAACGCACTTCGTCTGAGCAATCAGTGGATAGTATAGACTGGAATGAAAATGATCCCGACGATGTGATTGTGCATCTTGAAGCTAAAAAACCGCCGATTCGCGATTGCGGTGGTACGCCTTTGCGCCTGAACATCCCCACTTCAAGAGCCATAAATGTAGATGTGATTTCTCGAGAATTCACACCATTATTCCTAATTTCATAGGTGGTGCTATTCCTCGTTCTGATAAGGGTGACAGGGACTTTTACTGCCTTACCATTTTAACGTTATTCAAGCCCTGGCGTAATCCAGAAGACCTAAAGGACGACGTATCTACATGGGATCAGACTTATGTGGATTATGAATTTTCCGATCGCGAGCTACAATTGATCAATAATTTCAACATGAGATACGAATGTAACGACGCCAGGGACGACCATTACGCCGCCATGAAGAAGAAGATGGCCGAAGCGCAATTTGGCTTCACTACACATCATGAAAATCCGGTTCTAGATCACGTCGACAAATTGAAAAATCATTTGGAGTATGAGGCAGATCCAGATGATGACGATGACCTTCTCGAAGTGGACTCCATTGAAGTTGGTAAGCGTATGAGTAAGATTCTGAAAGACGGCGAGGACATGCGCCAAACACTGCAAGCTTGTAAGTGGTTAAATAAGACGACTGACGGGCTGTTACCTGTTCCATTTGACCCTCTGCAACCTCCGTACAAAAGTCGCGCTAGTTGGTCGAAAACTGTCAAAGAGGCAAGGAAGGTATACTTATCGAATAAGCTTGCAGACATGCCAGATCCCCAAGATAGTTACCATCGCGGTCGTTTCAAACCCAATTCTGTCACCATTTTGTCGGCTGACTACTTGAACCACATTCCGACTTTACCCGTGGACTTAAACGCCGAAATAATTGTAACCACTATAAATCAGTACAGCCTGAATGAAGAACAGATGCGTGCGTTCCGAATCGTGGCCGACCACGCTGCTTCAGAGTCTTCCACGCGGTCGCCACTTAAAATGTATCTCGCCGGCATGGGTGGCACTGGCAAGTCGAATGTCTTCAAAGCTATAATACACTACTTCAAATTGAGGAAAGAAGACTATCGTTATATTGTTCTTGGACCAACCGGTTCTGTTGCTGCGCTGCTGCTTGGTTCGACATACCATTCTGTTTTTAAAGTGCCTCGCGACGCTCATAGCAAGAGCAAAAACCAAGATGACATAGACGGTAGTCATAATGAGGCTAACGACCTTGCAGCTGTGAATGAGCGCATTCAAGGGGTACAATACTTGCTTCTCGATGAGGTTTCCATGGTATCTTGCAATGATTTGCAAACTCTGTCTTGTCAGGCTGCGAAAGCTAAGAACTTGCACGATGTGGAATTCGGCGGTTTGTCCGTCGTCCTGGCCGGCGACTTTGCTCAATTACCGCCCACGACCGGTCCTCCCCTGTATGATGGCAAGATTGGTCTACGTACAAGCAACGCTGCTACTCTGTACACGCAAAACGCAGTGCTAGGTAAGATTCTCTGGCATCAGTTTACAACTGTGGTGGTTCTCCGAAAGAATATGCGGCAAAGTACGCAATCGGATGACGACGCTAAATTGAGAACAGCACTCGAGAATATGAGATACGCCGCTTGCACATATGACGATATTGAGTTCCTACGTACACGTGTTGCATCTGACCGCCCGGGTCATCCCCGCTTGGACAGCAAAGTGTTTCGCAATGTGTCCGTTATCACATCTTGGAATGTTCATAAGGACGTGATAAATGACTTAGGTGCTGCTAGGTTTGCCCAAGATACGGGTCAAGAATTAACGCATTTCTATTCTGTAGACACGTTGAATTCGCGTCAGCCTGATAAAAAAAAATGGAAGGGTTGTGAACAGGCTTTCTTTAAGGCATGGGTCCCAACCTTAGACAACATCTGTGGAATGCGACTCCCGCTTCTACGAATGACCATGTTCCTGGCCGTCTGAGCTTGTGTATCGGTATGCCCGTGATGCTGCGATCAAATGATGCTACCGAGTTGTGTATTACAAAGGGACAAGAAGCGATTGTTCGTGGCTGGAACGACTCTATAGGTAGACATGGTCAGCGTGTGTTGGAGACTCTGTTCGTAGAATTGATTAACCCCGCCCGAGAAATTCAACTGCCTGACTTACCGAAAAATGTTGTTCCTCTGTCTAGAAAGTCTTCAGATATAACTTGCCTCCTACCAAACGACACTGTGCTGACCATCACCAGGGAACAGTGCCTTGTGTTGTTAAACTTCGCAATGACGGACTATGCGTCTCAAGGTAAATCTCGAGAAATGAATTGTGTCCATCTGAACAATTGCAAAAATCATATGTCGGTTTATGTCGCTCTGTCCCGTGGTTTTACGGCTAAGAATACGGTAATCCTCCAAGCATTTGATACTAGCAAGATCACTAAGGGCATATCAGGTTACTTGCGACAGGAGTTTAGAGAGATAGAATTGCTGGATGAAATTACTCGTCTTCGATTTGAAGGCAAGTTGCCAAGAGAAGTCTCCGGTGTCTACCGTGGTCAACTGTTACATGCTTATCGGTCGTGGAATAAAGACCGACAAGATCTGGAGCATTTGCATCCTGCCATCCGCTTCGATCCTACCATCGACTACACAACGGACGTTCGCCCTGAATACGATAACTGGCATACCAATAATGCTAGGGAAAATAATAAGTGAGTAAAGAGCGACCTGTAAGACCTAAAGCCACGGACCGCGCAAAGACTGACTATCTAATGAATAAAGTTATAAGTCACGGAATGAAGCCACAGTCGTCCTACACTGATGTCGCATCTAACGAAATCCTTGACAACGTACATACTCCTCGTAATAAGAACCAACGGCTTAATCCAAAAGATAGCAGTGCCACAGGTCCAATACAGGTATTGCGATCGACATCGCCCACGTCACCGACGTCGGGTTTCGCTTCCTTACGCAAGTCTTCATCTAGTGCAGTGCATTCTCGGATCTCCACCGAAGATGGTCCTTTGGGTTTAATATGGGACGGTCAAAACTATAGTTGCGGGTACGATGCCTTGCTCACTCCTCTAATAGAGACCTGCAAATCGGATTGGAAACGATCGTCTGCAATCCTAGCACCCTGCTCACCCTTATTAGCGATGTGGGCGACAGTGATGGGCAACAATTCCTCACCAGAATCGGCCAGAAACTCGCTGAGGCACATCCTGCACGAGTTAGAGCCAAACAAGTTTCCCTTCGACCAACACTACTATACATTGAAGACTTGTTAACAGCGGTATCTGATAATAATGTATACGCCACTGCTACGTCTTACTGTGAACGTTGCGGGTTTACAGAAGATGTCGCGATAAAACATTTTCCACATGTTCATGACGATCTATCGAACTGACGCAATTCAATTATTGTATCCATCCGGATTATCTACTACTGAATGGCTGTGGAACCACCTTCATGGCCAGTCATCGCGTCGCTGCCAAAATGCTTGCTTAATGGTGATCGAGTGAATCTGATACATACAAGCCAAGTGACTGATGTACCCGCTTTGCTTTTGTTAGGTATTGCATATGATCACGTTGATGTCGATGAAGAACTTACATTAAATGTTGGAGACTGTGATATAACTTGGAAGCTCAAGGGTCTAATATACAACTCGTTCGCAGCTAAGCACTTCACATGCATCGTGATAGATACGGATGGTCAGGCGTGGTACCACGATGGAATAACAACAGGTCGCGGATCCATTGCGTTGGGTTATTACGCCTTTTTGTCCAGGTCCGAGATACATACACGTGGTTCTTACAGATTGTGCACAGCGATTAACTTCCGAAGCCGCTGACATTTCCCACATCTGACTGCGCGTTTGCACATTATCCCTTCCGATAATCTGCTTGCTAGATCCGGTAAACCACGGATATAGATCTGATCGCATCGAAGGCAATAAACGCATGTCGACCCCTGTTATACGTATGGCCAATAGAACAACTTAACGTCTATGCATTGTATGTTTCTGATTTGGACAGCGGACTACTTCCTACTTACCTGTCTGAACCCCTTTACGATACTATCATACTCTCAATGGAAGACACCAATGGTTCGTGTATGCTCGCGTGAGCCCGTGTAGTGTCTGACCGTTGCCACTCGTTACCAGCTCACGGGATTAACGATATAGGCGTCGTACCCCTAACGCTATGTTCAGGGCTCTACGCCCTACGTTCTTGACGAACCCTGCTTGCTATTATATCGTACTGGGTGTCGTCCGTTGGCGTGTGTCGCTTCTGGAATAGCGTCGTCCTTATGGACCCAATATTGTGGTCTCAGCTTTTACGTCGGGATAGTGTGAACCAGACGACTCTGACCACGCTACTCGCTCGGTCAAAGGCTGCCGATTTGACACTTTACATCCATCTCGGGCCTACCAAGCATTGGATCCCTTATGCTGGGTGGAATCCGCTCCTCCGCGATATGCTGTTGCCCGAATACCTCGTGTCCGACTGGAGGAACAAAAATCGATGCCATGCGTCCATGTTTTGCCAGATGCAAGCGTCTGTTATTGCGCGCCGACGACGAACCATCTACCTATATTCTTATGTCGTGGATAGACGGCGTCAACTTCCGCAGCTCACTTCGACACATCTTCTACTCAAGCCCTACTCGCTTAGGCACCAGAGGTACCATTCGCCTGATCGGAATCAGCTGTGGGCATGCATGTACCAATGTTCGGTGACGATGCCACCCTCAATTGCGGATGTTCTCCATACGCTTCGCATTTGTGCTTGTCCGATCGCTTTGTGCATGTACAGTACAACAACCTAACACATCTGAGCCTCAGCTGCCTCAATGGCAATATGGCCCCACTACGCAGGAACTGTTTGCCGTTTTTAGGTCCACTCACTGCTGACACACTTGCCGCTTGATCGACGTGCAGTGTGCGGAAGACCGCTTACAGCGGCTCAACGTACAAACACCATGTCTTCCGCACGTCAGCCATTTGTCCTTTCGGGCTGCTCTGATATGGCGTCCATCTGCCTGATTTCGCTCTTCGACATACCGCCGCTACACACTTGTACTTGGACCTCACAGGCGACTACCTCCTGCTGGATATTTCGTCATCATTGCTGCCGCTCTGTTGCGGATAGTCGAAACCGTGTGTTTGACGTGGACGTCACTTCTGTGGATGTTCTGGCAGAGTTCATGGAACATATCCCAACGCAATGTTCTTAGACGCTCGCAGATCGTCGCCCCGCCTTTCTTATCCATTTACGCCATTATGCTGAACTATCAAAGCACTGTACGCTGCCCACATCTGGTGTCTGTATACTTCGCCGATTTTATAGAGGAGCCCATTCTGACGGGCATGCTCGCCATTGCACGAGACACCCGCTTCGGTGATCCGTGTTCGTTATAGTTGCTGCTTCTCAACCTCTGCTCCGTGGCGAAATCGCTGTGCCGACATACCACTGGCTCGACAATAGTGGCAGGGTGACCAAACGACCGCTCGCATGGGTGGATGATCTATTCGGGAACTAGTAACAATCGTTTTGTAATGCGTTGCAATAATCGTGTTGCTCTGCATCGTAATAATCACATCATAATGCACGCGGAATCGGCTTGGGTACAATAAAATATCATGTTCTACGCCCTATGACACGATGTAAACGGTACATTGTCGGATACCTGTTCACTGCGTCTCAGCGACGATACAACGAACACCAGGTGAATATACTTACGCTTTGCGTACTATAGAGTTGTTCTATGTAATGCCCGACGCGGACATCGTTAAAGTTGCAAAAGTATAACATATTACCGCCAGTTTGCCAGTGAGCCTCAATATAAGCGTAAGCGGATACGACAGCGTTGGGCGACTTGCGCCCCAAAGAACAGACAGAGCGATACAGCATATGTGGTTGGTATTACTTAAATCTGGCAACGACAATCAACACTTAACTGAGATTGATAGTGACGGAACAAACGAGTGAAATGGTACCTGCAGCACCAATAAACGACTGCGTGATGTAGTATGGCGCGCGTATGATGAGTCCGTACGGACGCAACTTCTCCGATATTTGCGCAGACTCCCGATGCGTGTACCAACGTGAAAAGTCATATGTAGTACCGCACGGACGCAGAGTCGGTTCTTGCCAGCCTAAAGCTAGCAGACGTAGTACCTGAGCACCACGGACATTGACTTGCTGTCGAAAACCGGATATCATGTGATGAATAATGTGTGTACATGTGATTATACATCCCTTCTTCATCATTGTCCGTAACCACTCTGGGATCTACGCCCGGTGACATTCTGAGGCTGGCTGCCACGGAATACATATTGGCTCTACGCCGGTTACAATTCAGACATCTCACGCTATACAATGAGATTGACAGAACGCGGTACGCGTACTCCGTTCGCTGACGTTGGTGACGTTAATAGGTAAACAGATGCTTGGATTACCCGTGACGCGCCGTCTGTGCTTGGTAGTATAAACTTGCTGCAAAATCGGAGGGTTGAAGGTAAGCCTCGTGCCTCCGCTCAAGTACCATGACATTACCACGCACAAAGCTCAAATGCGACCATGGGATGGTAACGTCGCCGCGTACTGCGAGCTAGCAGGAAATCAGTACTTTATAACAACGAATACGCGATACGTTCTGCTTCCAGCACAGGTCAGCAGCACGCATCTAGTCCTTCGCTCCGACATGCGTTTCGGTGGAGACGATCCGGTACTATGGCCCCAGTTATTCACTCCAACCTATCCACACCTTGGCGCCATACCGAAAGCGCCTATATATGCCCCTGACGCGCCCGATACCAGCATAATGTGGTGGGACCCCACACCTGCCGACTTCGCTACTGGTATGACTGTTACCCGCACTATGGGCAAGCTTGCCAACAGTCGTGTTGTTGAACTGGCTGGCCCCGTTAATGCATTGCTTGCGCGATGCAAGGACTACATCCGTTCACAGCCGAAAGGCACCCCTCCGTCCCCTTTGCTTCCGCAGCTAGCACAGTGCCTACAGCTGAGTCTAGAGCGCCTACGTGATATTCCTGCTACTTACGCGCGAATGCGTCTAAATGTCACCGCTGTTCAACGTCACTTCTTAGAACTCATGGGAATGCTGCAATATCTTTCGATATATAAACCTCGTATCGACAATCCTGATTCTGAGCGCCGCAGTCCAGACGACTGTGTGGGGGTCTTTACCCAGGATCCCGAGATAGCTCAGCTGTTCGGACTCGCCGGGTTGCCCTACTGGTTTATTCGGCCCTTGACCGTGTTCTCAGATGAAAATATACTTCGCGTCGTTGAACCGTTCGCGGCTAAGGATTTTCTAGAGATGGAGCCCGCTCATAGTTTCCCCCCAATACAAACGACGGATCAGGTCGATGACCGCCTACGTGCACTGCTGTTATTCACGAGAGCCACACCATGGTACAGGAATCCTTTTGTTCGAAGCGAACAATCGGAAGGTGTACAAGCTATGACAACGTCCACATATCCACCTTGGTCCTCAGGATCAGCAGCTAGCGCGTCCAGTACACTGTCGCCGTCGTTATCATCCGCGCCTTCTCGTGAAGCATTGCCTTCCAAGACTTCAAAGACCAGAGCACTGAACCCATGTATGTATATTCTCGCCACTAGACGCCTCATGATAACCATGGTTATATGACCAGACGCAGAATTGCGAGCGAAGCAAAAAGCTGCTAAAGCGTTGGCGCCTCCTAATCCTGACGCGAAACTGTCGCGTGACAAGTATATTGCACTGACCAGCCCAGAGATGCCAGCAAGTATATTCGCTTGGGCGGATGCTCTTGCTAAAGTAGATAGATCCCACCCCCCCATCTGCGGTGCAGACCCGCCACAGCTTTATGTATTTCCAGAGCCAGCCCTTTTGGCCTCTGCTGGTGACGAAAGCCGTCGAAGAGTTTATTACCATCACTACAGCTTACTTCGTGACGCCCTGATGTATCGCTTGGCCGAGCCAGACGTACCACATCCCCTGCTCACCACGCAGCAGTGGCGCGACCTCTTGCTTGGCAAGGTGGTCAAACAGGGTAAGAAGGGATCGCGCATTGCGGAGCGCACCTTGCGTATCGAAGATTTGTTGGCCCCAGCGCTGAAGGCCTGCGGTATCGATGCTTTATCAGAATTCCCTGTCCCGACTGACGCAACACCTCGAATCAATATACATAGAGTCCAAGAATTGCTATGGGAGCTCGGAGAGATGAATTTTCGCTACGAACTACTAGCTCTAGACGCAAAAGCGTCCGGATTGGACCGACCCGACGAATGCCGCCTTTGCTTCGCCAGCACAGCGTTGATCAGTATACATTTCGGGGACAGCCAGCGAGGTGTAGCAGCTCTTGCGCTCATGGAGCGTTTGCCATACCTGGTGAATATGGCTAAACTCATGACCGACTGGAGAACGCCGTGCGCGCGTCCCCGAGAAATTGACGAGGCGAAAACGAAGTCTGATTGGGACCGTACGACGGCGCATACGTTGGAGCGCCGGGTGGCTACGTATTATACACAGACGTTCTATGATCTTTTCGGCAGGGCAGCAGTTGTACCAATGAGACTTGATCACAACTTCGGTAACTAGCACCCGTACATAATATTACATACAGCGTTCGTAACAATAAACCATTCTTGAGACTTGCTTGCGCGAATATCAATGTGATCTGGCATTCGCAGTTGCAGTGCTCGCGTTCGATTCATCTGCGTGGCTTACAATACTTGCGTAGGTTATACAACTATTTATCATTCCCATAACTGTACACCCCGCCCACCATCGATTGTGTATCACCATCTTCAGTCCCCGAGGTACAAATCGTCTCAGTTAAACAGTGATTTTACTGAGTATCCATCGTCGTCGTACGAGTACGCGCCGCATGAGCCGCACCCAAACCACTGAGAGAATTCGAATGCGATCGACATATTTTATGCCGGTATTTGCCTCTACCATAAACAGAGGATGCGCTCGGTGCCAATAGTGCCTTGCGTTTGGTCTTTTCGAGTTGAGTCTGAAATTCGGGTGAGGCGAGTAGATAAGTTCGAATACGCCAGGCTTAACCGCACCACAAGCATTCGGTATTTTTTGTCCTGTTCTAGCGCGACACCTTGTAGTTCACGGACCTTGCTGCGTTCCAGCTCCAGCTGATGCTCAAGTTCTTGTGCCACACGATTACGAGACACCCTCTTGAAATTAAGTACCCTCACCTTCTTTTCTCGTATTGAGTATACTGATCTCATGCTTGGCTGGTCACGAATTAGGGTGTGGTGCTCGAAAGCTGGATAGGTAGACCTCTCTGCACAACACTGTTGACTTGCTTCTCTAGATCGGCGTTTTTGTCCTTGACGTTGCATAATGTACTCTGTTGAATGAAGCTGGTAAAATAACGGTGTGTTTTTGTATAAGAAGCTATATATCGAAGCGCGTACTTCGCTTG
This sequence comes from Panellus pusillus, assembly GCA_013387415.1. NCBI lineage: Eukaryota > Fungi > Basidiomycota > Agaricomycetes > Agaricales > Mycenaceae > Panellus > Panellus pusillus. Next base: position 15,944 of record QVIE01001159.1, on the reverse strand, counting down.
CTGGGTTTGATACTGCCATGAGGAAATCGCACTATACGAAATACGTTAGTCGATGTGGGTCTGTGATTGAAGGTATCGACGAACCGACCGCATGCTTCAAACAGGTTTGACGGTTGCAAGCCACAAAGTACGGACTAGTGCGTTTTTGACAAAATACATAACACTGATGTCTTGGGTACTTGCTTTTTTATAGTCGTTCAAGTAATGAAGAGTGCAGACCTTGCGAAGCATCAGTGCAGGCTTGAAATATTCCTTGGCAGATTCCGAGCTCACGTCAACATCGTTACTGGCGCAGAGGGCCGTTCCACAAGCTGTGGTATAAATGTAAACCGAAGGGAGCTATAAAACCGATAACACGCACCAGGGCAAATACGCAACGCATGGAATAGATGGTTCGCGCAGTCGACTGCAGTTGAATAGGTACGTTGTTTATGGCGAATACATGGTAACGTACGGCAGAATATGTGAGAACCTAAAGCATATTAGTTACTTTCTTACAATACATTTTGAGTATACACGCACAAACATTCTGTACACTTTACTAGATGTCAATTTGAGTATGATACCGGACCACTTACCACGGCACCCTGTGAATTATTGCCATCCATTTGAGCATTGCAGGACTTGAGTCAGGCTGACCTTGTCTGTGATCGGACGACGGCAACCGGACGACGGCAATTGAGGACGTTGCATTTCATATAAACACTGACCATGTAGGTCGCGAATGGCAAGAATCAATAGATCACGGGGCCGCGGATGATTGATTATCGCTTTATCACTCGTAGTATTCTACGAAATCGAGACCTGCACGTAATTGTTACTCAACGACCTCGGAACCATAGTCGCCTATACTACCTCTACAAAGCGAACGCGTCGATAACGGGCGCTGGAGGGCGATTGCGCGTCCGTGGGGTCAGCAGTTGCCGAAGTCACGAGGTCTTTGATGCCTTGGACCTTTTCGTGACTACTCAGTACCACAACCGAGTCAACTAGGGGCTATTATCTGTTACACGCAACTCTACGTTGCGTGCACTAGCAACTTTGCGTTGTTACTGTCCTCTCCACAGTTTACCTTGCAGGGATAAAAAAAAATTGGTGAAACTATGCATCGTCCAACACCTTGAGCCTTACGGCCCGCTGTCAGCATTACAGCTGGACGTTACTGTTCGCTACACGGCCCACATCAGCACGCTCAATGGTGAAGCCAAACCGATCACCACGTCTTGAATCTTTGTATCGACCTCTATCGAAGTCCCTTCCAGCGCGCTAGCGCTTCCTCCCTTCAATATCTATCGAGAGCAAACCTGTGCAGCCAGCCAATCAGGTCCCTAATAATGGACACCGTCTCAAGCAGACCGTCAGGACTCCGTCCCGCTCCTCTGACGTTCTGATGTCTGTATGTAATTGGGAGCGGAGCGAGCAATTATTTGTTAACACGTGATTGCATAGGGACAAGCGAGGCAACAAACATGGTTAAATAGTATGAAGATTGTGATAAGTCGCTGCACGACCCATCCAATCTTGCTCATTTCTCAATGTCTTGCTTGATAAACCGGGATATGGATTCCGGGACACTTAAAGGACATATCTGAAAGCCTATAGCTCGGATATTGCTCAGATACAGGCCTGTTGGTGTTACCACTGTGACCGTCACATAGGTTGTTATGTGATCGATGCAATATACGGAGCGAGCACTCCGCGCGACTCGCGGCTCCATAATAAACAACTACCTAATGCGGTACAGCGGTACAATGTACTATACATGCACAAACATCGCGTCAGCGGCGTGCTCAGTTTCAGCTTGACCAGCTCATATCAAGCTTCCGGTAGTAATATTGTGCCCAGCTCATATCAAGCTTCCGGTAGTAATATTGCGCGGCTTGAAATCACAACATTTCGGGCTCATCTCCACCATACGAATCCCAAGCGCCGCCCCCTAGTCGGCACATACGGCGCATTGGGTAGCGGCTTATCTCGGTGTTCATCTCATTTTCATCCGGGGATGCAGCTACAATAAAAAAAAAGGGCGACTACTACCCGAAATCTTTCACGATTGATGTTGTGCCTTGCCAATATCGAATCTCGATCTTGATACCTCGGTGACAATAGACCAGATACGCTGGATTTGAAACAAATATGAGCATCATATGTGCACAGGGTCGGACTCGATCTTGGCATGCGTACGCGGCATCAATCGTTGTTGCAGATGGGTAGACATGGGCCGGGTCATACCCGATACTGGCCGACTTCGAAAAAGTGACGAAGCACATGTATGCGCGACATCGCCCATTGTCTACTAAGATATATCGGGAATACAACCATGCGGCTATACTTAAATAGCGACTTGTACGAACAATTCGACTACACCGTGAACCCTGGTCGCAGCTCTGGTTGTCTACTCCAGGACCCAGTTGTCTCCCAGCGCCGTTCTAGCGTGTTTTTCAACTTTCACGGACGTACATATGTCTCGGGTGAACACTGTAAGTTTTGCAACGCATACACTATGTTGCATACGCCTCACCTAGTATACAGAGCTCTCCGCCTTCCGTTGCTAAACGATTTGCTGGATTCGACATCGCGGCGCTGTTGCTCAGTATCGTATGTAGCGAACAGCCTGAGGACGAAGAACCTACGAGAACCGACGCCGCTCCTCCTGCCAACGGTGTTGAGAACGCTTCGCACAATAAAGATTCTGACGCTGACGCGGTCGATATTGAAGAAATAGCACGTCTACTGGGCCTTGACCGTATGTTTTCTTTTATCTTTACAGCATTTGACTAACGTTTTAATAACGCTCAGACGCTCGGCCGGTCGACGCCATACCCAGCGCTGCCTCCTCACGCCCTTCTACTACAATGCGGTCGGACAAACGTAAACGTCGCCGATCTACAACGTATGCTGCCCACGAAGCTGTGACCACTGACGAAGTGACATCCGACGTGGAGTCGACGCCCGCTCCCAACCGCAAGCTGCGGCGTCGGATGGAGCGAGCAGCTCTTAAACAAGAGCACGGATATCTTGCAAGAGGACCCTCGTCATTGCTCGACTACGTGCGCACCCATGCGGACGTCCTCATCTCGTCCGTTGCGCTTGGTGCGCTACCCGCCGATCGCAGTGGCTACACCGCGCTGAATGAAAAGGCTGGAGCTCGCAGAGAGCCACCGCTGCCTGACCCTATGCCAACATCCCTTGACGACTTCTTGGCTCTCGGCTTCACCGTAGTGCCTGCTAAGAACTCACCGTACGTTCTTCATCTATATACACCGCCACGTCTGAACTGTCTTCAGGGGCGCGACCTGCCTGTCTGACGAGCACGATCGCGTGTTCGCGGTTCGCGAAGAGTTCGGCATGGATGGGTGGCATGAGACCGCTCAAAGAGCCCATGGCTACCTGCGACACGAGTGGCCGAACGTAGCTGGCGGCAGCAAAGTATGGGATGCACATCGCGGTGTGCTGTCTCACAACTTTGGCTGTTATCACGGCAACGGCATGTCAGATATGTCGTGGATGGAAGGAGACATGGGGGACGTGGTTAAGCGTTTGCGAGAAAATCCAGATCTTCGACGCCTGGCCGCCCAAGTCAGCGGTCGGTCTTCGTTACGCGCTTTATCCGCTTTGCTTACTTTGTCTGTTAAGCTGCCCTCGCAAAGTGGTTTCCGCGTATTTACGCTGATGCTCTACGTCGTGTACAGCTTATAACGGAAACCTTGGGCTTCCCGCGCACATTCCCGACGTCCGTTTTCACGTCACTTGCAGCCAACTTCGGACCGAGGGCGACTACGATAAAACACCGTGACTGGACAGATAAAGCGGGCGAGATGTGCGCAGTTCAAGCACTGGGACGATACGATCACAGCAAAGGCGGACACCTGGTATTGTGGGACCTCAAGCTCCTCATCGAGTTCCCGCCGGGCAGTATCATACTCTTCCCCTCCGCCGTCTTATCGCATTCCAACGTGTCAATTCGAGCAGACGAAGAACGAACCTCGCTTGTTCACTACACACCCGGGAACGTGTGCCGCTACGTGGACAACGGTTTCTGTACCGAAGCTGACATGAAAAAGCACGACAAATATAAATACAGCAGCATCGTGTCCGCCAAGCTAACTCGTTGGAAGCGCGGTTTGGAAAATCTCAGCACGGTACATGAACTTCGTACTGTTAATGTATAGCGAATAGTACTGTCGGTATAATGCATTTTTTTACTGCCCTGTTTTTTTTATTACACACTCCTTCTGGTATGATGCCACGCGACCAACACACAACCACCCTCCGACTCACCAATAGCCACCCTCCGAATGACTGATGGTTAGACACAATGACCAGCCGATTCGAAGGGCCATCGTACGCGACCTTGTCAACCTCTCCCTCCTGAACGCGATCCGCCAACGGGTGCATCGATAAATACCGGTTCAATAGCCGCGCGCCGTACAGTGGCGACCATCCAACGGACACAACCTCTTCCTCCTGAACGCGATCCGCCAACGGGTGCATCGATAAATCCCGGTTCAATAGCCGTGCGCCGTACAGTGGCGACCATCTAACGGACACGAGGTACGCTTTGGCTGCCGAATCGACGTCCAGAGTTATCTTCCAGTCCGCCAACGGTTCCTCGACCTCTTTGAGCTGGATGTCGACGAATTTCAGGACATTTCGACGAGATAATGTAAAGTTAGTAGGAGTTCGGACTCGAAGAACCGACGGCACTGACGAAAATATCGCACAGTGACGAATTCAAGAGGGAAGTGCATTTGTATGCGCCCACGGTTCACCTTGCACGCGCTCCGCTCCCCCCGACTCGCGGACCCCGCGTCGGCAACCCGCACTCTTCGCGCGCCGTGTCCGCGTCGGGTTGTTTAGGAAAAGCTGTAGCTGGATATGTAAGGTCGATGGCATCGATATTCCCGCAGTGTGATAAGTATAAAAAGGCGCGAGATTCTCCAAAGTTTATTTTGCTTCTTCAACCTCAACCACCACAATGCAGCAAGAGGACAACCACTACAACGCGTACCGACTGGTCATCGTCCGGCAGGAGCACTACACAGAGGAGCACACATGGGGTGACGAAGTAAGTCAGACTAAAACAAACACCAGGCTATCTCAACATGTACAGCGCGCTCCCGCGCCTCCCGCGTACGCGCCGCCGCCGGCCCCGTCCCACATCGCGCCCCAGGGCAACCCAAACGCTGCGCACATCGACGGCCGCGGCGCATCCACCGCGCCGCACCCCGGCCCACATCGCGCGTCCCTCCCCGGCCCACACCACCGCGGACGCCGCGCCACACGCCGCGGCCCACACCGCGCCCGACCACGCCGGTCAAGCCGCGGCCGACGCCGCACTCAACGCCTTGACACCCAACGCCGCGGTTGACGCCGCACCCGACGCCGCGGTTGACGCCGCACCCGACGCCGCGGTTGACGCCGCACCGGACGCCGCGGGTGACGCCGCAACTCACGTCGAAGGTGGACCCGTCGCCGCAAAGCGCACGCTTCGCAACAAGGCTCAGGTACTTCGACAATTTTTCATTCATGTTGATCGTGCTAACGCGTACCAGCGCGCAATCAAGCGTGCGATTGCATACTTCAAAACCGATTGTAATTCGTTACCAACTACATTTCTTGGATAGTAGTATTATAATGTACATAGAGCTACTACTGATACTTACGCCGCCCAATGTAATAATAAGAATATCGTTTTTTCAAGGAGCGACATGAACGGATCAAAAACAGTCGGATTCGTACCTGCCATGCGTAAGCAATGGCCACAAACCCAAGTCATCATTCCCCGCTCTGCGTCTCAGGCCTCGGAGACGGCTGCTCAAGCTTTCAAGGAAGCCGAACCGACCGTCTCTTCTGGCGATTCCTTCATACATATGCAGTCTAAGACTCTAGTGTCAACCGCCTTCATCCTTGGTCGACAGTCTCTTCGCTGGCGTCTCTTACCACCGCAAGTTTAAAAGGCCGTCCTCAGCAGATCATGGAATTCAAGACCCCTTCTCTCTTCTTAGCACCTCGTTCGCCCCGGGCCCCAGCGCTTTCTAATTCTCAATTCGCGCGGCCTCAGTTCCCCTCTTCCGTCTTTCTCCCAGCGGGCATCAACCCCAACGACGTCAAGGCCGTTCCTGTTCCCCGCCCGAGTCTGCGGCGCTCGACACCACGTCCTCTGTTACCTCCGCCGAGTTAAGCTCCGCCTTGATTCCTCCCCAAGCCAGCCTCAACTCCCTGGTTCCGGCTTTCGCCCTTGCCGTACGTCCAGTCGCTGTCAAGAAGGAGGACTGGGCGCCGACAGAGCCACTTTCGATCGCATTCTCGCGCGCGCATCACGGCTCCCCCTGCATCGTTCACGCTCAAGACAGTTGCGCCCACGATTGTCCCCAAAGCAAAGGCGGCGTGCACTGGAACGATTGACCAGATCGAACTTGAATTTAGAAGACGCGTTAACGCGGGGTCTTTCAGCCAGCATCTAGGTGCCGTCTTCCATTTCTACGCCCGTCAAGGCGAAGTCGTCGATTCAATCCGTTCCCCGCCTCATGCGTTCGGGGCTCCTGGTAGCCGCGCTGCTCCTATTGTCGCGCCGTCCGCTTGAGATACGAAGCTTGGTCATGATTCCTCCCGACTGGTGGGTCGTTATTCATCCTCTCATGTTCTTACGGATCGGCTAAGACTGCTTGCTTCTATTAACACGTAGATCTATGTGTCGTTCTTCTTATTTCATTCTTTTCGTGCGTTTCTCCCATTCTCCATTCACGGCGATGTTCTGACGGTGTATTCCCAGCACACACCGTCTTGAAAGTTCAATCTGCTACTATACCCGGTCGCGTCTCAGCTTTTCTCATCATTCCTCCTCTTATTTTGTGTCCCGGTGAGTCGACACCACCGTTCGTGAGCTCATCGATCCTGAAGAGTACCCCTACAGTCGACTGCTTCGACTTGTATTGTATGCCCTTCTCAGCCACCATGTCGTATGTACGTCAAGGAGGATCTAGTGTTGCTCGATCTATGTACGATGTTGATACTATATTATTTTGCACGCATAAGCCCTTGAACAGCGGAGATCTACGTCTGAGGTCTAAGATTTCTGTGATCGACCACATCATACATGTCTGTCAAGTTCACGCGTCGGTCACGATGACTACAGCCTCTACAACTCGTTCGACGTGATCCCCGACCTCTTCGCCACCCTCTTTCGTGTCGCCGCCGTGCTGGGCTATCATAATGTCTGAGTCTCCATCTACGTGAACGGCTCTACCGACCAGACCAAGGCCCTGCTGCGCATCTTCGACGCCCTCACGCGCAACGTCGGCATGCACATCACCGTCCGCACCAGCACCCGTACCCGAGGCGCCTCCAATCACCGCATCGAGTACCTCGCGGAGGTGCGCAACGCCGCGTTCGTGCCGTTGCACGAGCTCCGCGACTCCGAGAACGAGTTCTTCGGCACCATCGTGTTCATGAACGACAACCTGCACTGCGTCGACGACCTCCTCGAACTCATCTAGATTACTGTACTTTGATCATCGCATACCCTGGGACACCGGTCGAAGATACTCTAGTCTCACAGGTTGTGCATGGAACGAATGAAGGTGCTTCGGACTCGATCTCGGAACCCAAAAGGCCTGATTCAATGCCCGTTCAGTTGTCCATCGAGAATTCGAGTATCTGTGGAAAAAAAAACATTCGTCCCCGTCGACGACCCGCACCCCTTCAATCTTGACAGCTACATTGCAGCATTGCAGACGATACCAGTCGGACCGCCGCCGACCGCTTCATCCACATCATCGCCTCCTGCCCCGCCCTCCGACGCCTTGCAGCACGCCATTCAACGAATCCAGCGATCCTGCGACCCCTCGCTCTACCAGCAACTCCTGGCCGCATACGAGCATACGCCGTCGCCGCCGTCGTCACCGCTCCCGCTGCTCGGCGCACTCGACCTCGCCGCCCTCGATGCGAGGTGGGTGGACGAGACGATGGTCAGGAACCAGGCGGAGCGTCCCAGGCTCGAGGTCGAGCTCAAGACGTAGCAGCTGTACTTTACGCCGTTCAGCAGTATTCCGCTGGAGCATATGAGCGAGGCGTTTGGACGAGGGATGGTGGAGGTGGTGGAGGTGGTTAGGTTGGTTGGGCGGGGGAGGCGGTGGGGCGGGTGGATAATCGAAATGAGGTGCGTCCTTTGTTTGCGCGCCGCTACTCTTTTATCGTCCCTTTTTGCTTCGAGACTGACGGAATAACTGGTAGATCCTGTACGCGAAGCAGACAGACTACCGCGCGCGGAGTTGTCCCCGTCGGGAAATTCAGGCGACCGATACTAGATAGGAAGCTGCTCTCGAGGATGAGGCTGTGAGCTTTCCCCCTTCTCTTTTCTTCTGTTTTTTTGCGACGATGGGGAAGGGGGAACACGACGAGGACTCTCCCGATTTCTTGTCCTTCGTCCTCTTTTCCCTTCGACGACTCCTCACCCTCCCCGTCCCGACTCTTACGACGACTGCTTCTCTTCACTCCCGACTGCTTCTCTCCGGCCTCCTTCTCCCTGTCCCCGTCCTTCTTCTCCCCCTCCTTTACTCCTCTTTCCTCTTCCTCCGTCCTTCCTCCCCCGGTCCCTCTACAGCTAGATCTTTCACGCCGGGACTGACCTTTCGCTTCGCAGGCAGCAGGCAGATCCGACGATCAAGGCGCCGAAGGGGTTCGGGGGGCAAATTGCAGATATTTCGCGGGTGGACTGAGGGCGCTTTGCGTATGAAGAACAGAGCAGAGTTGTAGGTATAGTGCTTTCGGTGTTTCTATGCTGAATGAAGCAATGAATCAATCTCTTCAGCTATCACCTCGTCCGTCGTTCTTTACGACCATTGACTTGTAGGTATAGATATATGGCACATTGGATGGAGATCCCGGATAATCGAGGCGCAGGCTCGTGTACGGGCATCGAAATTACGCGCGAAGATCAAGATCAAGAAAGGCGAATGTGCAGCGATCTGTTTTCCCCTCCGCCGCGCCTGCGTCCATACCGAGTATGGGTATCAATTTGAAGCGCGCGGAGTATCATGCATTCCGACAGTTCTGGTCGGCTACTGTACCTGTGCGGGTCGGTGTCGGAGCGCTGACTTTCCATCCGACCCATTCAGCGGTCAAGGCGAAGCAAGTCTGGCTTGAAAAAGCAGATATTGGGCAAGGAGATTCGTGAATTTTTCATGCTACTCTTCGGACAATGATTGGCGGGACCCGGAACTTTCACGAGGCCTCCAGGCGCTCGAGCCCTCGGAGTTGCAGGTGCCTGTCACTCGATCGAAAGTAGGTATTTCGCGCCGGGCCACTTGATCATAATCTTAGAATCCCAAGCGGCAGATGCACGGAAAACAATGTGACAGCAGCAAAGCGCGACGAGACAACAAGCGGTACATAGCATAAGCCCCATTCCCAACAATCACTCCTCGGACGAGGTGGCCTTCTTGTCCGTCTATCCCACCGCTGCTACCTCAGTCTGGGACTCCTCGGGCGTCTGCTCCGATTTCCGCCACTGCTTGAACTTATTCCAAGCCTCCGTCGTCTCGAAATTCTTCAGTTTCTCGGTGATGGCGGTCTTGAGGTCCTCCTGGTCTTTGCGGAGTCGGATCAAGATGGTCGCGAAATGGAATACATCGATCGGCGAAGAGAGGTCAAATGTCATGACGTTTCGCTCGAAGACAAAGATGTCCTGAGTGTGAAATTTATCGACATGATGGCACGAGGAGGCGAACGTAGACGAACCTTGAGCTTCGAGGATCTCCATCCACTGAGGAGTGTGCCCTTCGTGCCAGACGTGACGAGGCAGTAGAACGGCCGATCTTCGATACCCAACTCGTGATAGTAGGTGATCATGGATACGAGGTAGAGTCGACCTTGATTGAACGCAGCCCACCCGTCCGGATGATGTGCCTTCTTGTACTGCACCAAGACGTGCGGAAATATAATTGTCTTCGCCTTTTTGAAGTGTGGTACTCTTTTGGGTGCGAATTCGGCGGTACCACTGAAAAGGTCTACGACAGCTGCCTTCCCCTCCGTCTTCCATTTCAAATGCTCCCTGTCTCCCTGGGTGTCGGGAACAGGAGGCTGCTTTTTACCCCGGTGAGCCATTGGAGTACCAAAAGTCTCCTTTGCTCCTTCCAATGTGGTCCGAGCAGGAGCGAGATGTTTGGAGCAGGCATCCACAAAAAAAGAGAGGTTATCCAGACAAGCTATCGGGAGATTGGCAGGTAAGGGTACGGCAGCAACCAAAGTCGCATCACATATGCCATCTCGTGGTTCTTGGAAATCGTGTTTCAGAAGAAGCTGTTCGATGCCATCCTCTTCTTTTGCGTGTTTGGCCCAATCAGCTCTAAGTTGTTCAGTTTGCTCCCACGCAATTGAAGTTTGCATGACTACATGTTCCTCGAAGTTCCGTGCACCGGCTGTCGCCAGTTCCGAAAGGCAGATCTCCACATCGTCTTCAAGCCATCTCTGGAACGACTCTGCAACCTGCTCCTTATTCTTGATACGGTCGACGATTGGATTCCTTGCCAGATGAATGGACTTCTCCAGCCTAGAAGAACTTGGATCAGAAAGGTATATTTCCTGTGCTCGGTTGTTCCTCACAGCACATTGGGGGAAGTTATCTCAGGCTCTTCCCCTGATACATAAAATCCATACAACAGTGCATTCCAATCATGCCAGTTTTCCGTATCACCAACTTTGACACCCTTTTTGGAACGAATCTGATAGAGTGTATAAGCCCCGATGCATGCGTATAATGCATGGAAAAGGTGTTTTCCGAGACATTTCGTGTGCTCCGTATCCCACTCCAGCAACTTCATGGACGCAGAAGAGAATCCCCCGGCAGCGGCTTTCAGAGTCTCAATTTTCTCATCTGCCTGCTTGAGCAAAAAATCTAAAATAGGCGTTAGAACACCATCAACGGCGGGTCGGGTCTACGGAAATATAGGACAATTAGATGGATGAAAGGACAGCCTATGTAGCATCGTCACCTTGGCCCACTTCGCAGGCCACTCGAACATACACATGTCTTGGATAGCAGTGAGTTGTTTTTCAATGTCTTCCGACGCGAAATTAATTCTGGCTCTCATTCGGGCCATGATGTCCACTGGATGACTGAAGAAGGCAACTCGGAACACGCCTCTATCGAGCATCCAGGAAAGGGCGTCAGCTCCTCCGTCCTCTCTATTACCGTATGCAGACAGATCTCCAAACCTAAAACAGCCATCAACAAGCGTGAAATACATTATTGAAAAACAAACTCGGAGCTGTTTCTGTATCTGAGCGTCATGGGTTTCCAGCTGAACACGGATGTTTGGCTGCCGCCATCGGCATCTTCAGCATCTCCAGGTCCTTGTGATGGCCTGGAAGCAACGGCTCCACAATGAGTGTGGCGATTACGGAGATCTCCTCGGTACGCACGAAGTCGCAGTGGGTTGCCTGGACAACAGATCCGTGCTCCTGAAATGCCACCACATTGAAAAGACAGAAACATCCATATGAGAGATGACCGACACGTCTTCAATAGAGTCTTCGCAGAAACTTGTACAAGAGTCGGGGGGAGTGGGAGAATGGGCGTTGAGGTGCACGATGTCGTTGGAAGACCTTTTATATCCGACCGATTCAGTAGCTACGCTGATACAGTGCATCTCGACTCACAAGTGAACGTCTTGGATCCACCGTTCTACCCGCTGTCTAAGAGTTGCCGAGTCGACCGATTTCGGGTTATCCGAGCGCCAATCCAGCTTCTTGTTTTCGCACAAGGGCGTTCCACGCTCAGCCACGGCGGAGAAACGGGGCGTCAGATTCAGCACGAACTGCGTAAACCGAAGCGTCGAGCCCACATCCGAGAAATCGAAGATGCTTGTGCTAGCACTGTTTTCGAGTTCGTCGAAAGCGATATGAAGAACTTTCTGGTGAAATCAGAGTCGATCCGAAAGGAGCACAAAGCACACCCACTGTGTGCAGATCTACCCACGATAGGAATAATGTTGCCAAAGGGCTCGTTGAGGACGATAGAAAGCCCACGGCGGGCTCCGTGATTCCCCAGACAAACCGCTGATACGCGACGCTCGACATGAGGTCGCAGATATTCTCTTCATCCGCTACGCAAAGAAATGGAAGTACCGCATACGTGTGCTTGCCACAACCTTGGAAGATGTGGCCATCCAAGGAAACGTCAATCGATGGGGTGGTGGGCTGAGACGTTTTTTGATTCTGCCAAAGCTGTTCCGAATATAATAACCAGGACTCGAGTCAGAGTCCATCTGCTCGGTATAGATGACCTCTGAAGGATCAGCTTGTTCTTCTTTGTCGACGTTCATAGAGGGACGCGAGTCTTGTTCTTGCTGAATATTCTCTACGATATGACAACCTAGGAAAAGGGCTTGCCCATCGAATCCGCGATCGTCCACTTCTCTCCGAGGACGCACGAAAGTCGCGTCAGTTCTGGAAATGGATCGAGCCAGCGCAGTGGGAGTGGTAGAAGATTTTCCTACAGTAAAGCAGCATCCTTGGAGCATGTATAGGCCAATCCACGTATGAAAATATTCAAAACGGAGCGGCTATATCCATGGCGGAGAACTCGCGCCACGGTAGACAGAGCAAGGGTCCACATATCGCCAAGATGCGGTTTTGAAGGGCTTAAAGTCTCCTCGAATGGTATCCTTCCAGTGGGCAGATTTAGAGAAGAAAGTTCGTCGAGTATTGGCCGGAAGGCTTTGGGAATGGCGCATGGAACCAATCAGGTGAAAGGAAGAGAGGCTGAGCCAAGATTTCGTATATGTCCACAATTTCCGAAGGCCAGAGATGACAGTCAGCGTTCGAGAGCGGGTGAATCTCGACTGGCAACATGAAGGTTGTGATCAAGTGGCACTGTCACGACACCGCGATAGACCGCGATCCAAGCAGCCTGCACGTTTTTTGTCGTTCTGTCCTATCATGCACGCCATCGATCTCAACGGTAAGACTACCAGCACACCATTGCACACGATGGCAGCGGTGGCTCGGAGGCCGGCGCAGATTCCCGTGTTTGCTACGACCAACTGCAGCTGACTCGACTAGTAATCAGAGCCAGCTTCGTTATAGGACAAGATGGGGCTAGTATCGTATTGGAACTCTTAGTTGTTAGGTATATACATACATATAGTACAGTTCCGACCTGCTTTCTGCTCCCCAAGTTTCCTACCAACCCTCATCGTCCGAGGCAGACCCCGAACCCGAACCGTCTCGGTCCTCGAATCGCATATAGTTATACTCCGATCCCAAACCCGAGTCGTCGTCGTCGTCGTTGATGAGACTACGGGCTCAATTGTAAGATCGATGCGAAAAGAATGAAAGAGGAATATTGGCTTACTCTCGAGTCAACTCGTACTCCCCCACGTGCTCGTCCTCATCTTCTTCCTCATCTTCGCTGATATGCTGGAACCTCGAACGCCTGCCCCTATTCACATTAAACCATTACTGACGCGTTTCGCGGAGAGGAAGGAACTGCGCGAACGAACCGACGTGGAGCGCCAATTTCTTCGTCAGTGTCATCGCTCACAACGACGACTTCACTCTCCCTAGCAGATTAAAAGAGACAGTCAATAAACAATCTCTCGGAGGAAAACACAAGAGAGACTGACACTGTGGGCGATCGGCGGTTCGCACGTCGCGGTTGTCTGTGGGTATGTACGTCATTCGCAAGCCGAGAAAAGATGCGGATGCCACGGGGACTCTCACTCACGGCGTGCGAGCATCTTCATCTTCATCCTCGTCATCCGAGCTAATCAATGTGACAGGCGCCCGGCGTCGGAGTGCAACTGGAGGCGGAGAGCTGCTTGTCAGCTCAGAGTGCGGATCATCGTCATCCGAATCGTTGATTTCGATAATCGCAGCGGCTTGGTGCTCCTCCTCCTCATCCTCGTCGTCGCTGTGTCCGTCATCGACGAAGCTGTCGTATCCGTCTTCATGATCGTGCAGATCCTCATCTTCAAACTCCTCCCATCATCCTCATTCCACCACGCGTGATGAGCGTGAAACGGCAACGGCAACATCGGTCCATCATAGTTCAAGTCGACCGCATGCATGTGCGGGAACGGCGGCCAGAACATAGGCCCCTCATCCCCATCGCTCTCTTCGTCATCGTCGTCGTCGTCAAACTCAAACATCTCCCCGTCCACGTCACCATCGACCTGGTGCCCCGGGTACACGCGCTGGCACGCCGTGCATACGCCGTCCCAGATCTCGTGCATGCAGTCCAAGCAGCGGTAGACGCCCCCGTCCTCCGCGTCGAGCATCCCCATGTCCTCAACGGACGGCGGCTCGCCGCCATGGTCGGGTAGGGGGTAGAATACGGGATGCTGGTGCGGATAGCGAAAGATGTTGTGCCACGGATCACGTGGGTTCCCATCCTCGCGCTGTGGGGGGGCCGGAAGCGCAGGCGCTGGAGCCGGCGTGTTCGATCGGCTCGTTAAACCGCTCTTGAGCACCGCGGCTACCATATCCTTGATGCTCCAAACTTCCACCGGGCGCTCTTTGATGGTAGCGCGACAGTGGGGACACGTCTTCTTTCGTAGGCGCCTGAAGGTGTTTTCTTCGGGCTCGCGGGTGAACCATGAGACAAGACAGTTGTAGCAGGCGACGTGCCCGCAGGGTGCCAAAGCATAGGGTTTGTAGAGGGGGTCGAGGCATATCTGGCAGTTCAAACTGTTATTGAGCTGAGCCAAAGCGGTTTCGTGTTTTTTGAGCAACTAGAAAAGATTTGAATTTGGACGAAAGTTCATACAAAGAGCCGCTTACAGTAGACTGCGCACTAAGCTCCTCTTTGAGCCTGGCAATGGTCTGAAGTGAGGTCTCTGAATCCACAGCTTGACCCGTCAGAAGTTCGCCCCCTGTTTGTTGAGTGTCGGGCTCAATTTCGACTACTTGTTCCTGCGACGCAGGGGGCGCAGACATGGCTTTTCTCTTGCCCTTTCCAGTACCCTGGAATAGAAAGTTAAAAAGATTCGAACAGGGCCAGATGACGCGCACCGTCGTGTTCATGGTTGCAGACAAAAGCAAAGTGCTACCCGGGGACAAATCGAGAGGCACAACGACTGGGGTCTTCTTCTTTTTCTTCTTTCGCTTCTTCTTATCCTTTGCCTGCTGGGTATTCTCCGATACGATGAGTTTTGCCTTCTTCTGGTCGGGGAGACTGTCGGAGTCCGGATCCTCGGACAAAGCTCTCTTGAGAGAGTTCGCGGGATTGAGAACGGTGAGATTGCTGCTCGGGGTAGCTTGACGCGTAGCCATGGGATGGGTCGTGAATCAAGCAGTGCACGCGCGTGTTTGCGTCGCGTCAACAACAATAAACTAAATCGAGTCATCACTGGCATGTCCTCTGCCCGCCCCCTCCCGAAAGCAACAAAGCCGCTCCTTGCCCCCAGTAATGTCAACCTCTCTTTTGTCTCTTTTGCATCCAACGCCACAGAACCCACACCTCACTCCTTGGAAACCTTAACTTCTCGCCCATATTCGAAGACCGAATCCAGGAGCAACAAGGAAAATTACGCTCCGAATGTTACCTGGCATTCAGCAATCATCCGAAGCCGTTCCTCTCCCTTTGCTACTCGGCCTCTGCTTCAGCGAGCCCTACCATCACGAACCATACCCAGCAGCAGCTTTCAGCTCCAACAGCGCCGTCACCCCGTCACCGATAGAACTACGTCTCCCTCCGTACATCCTTCCTTGTCCCCAAGACTGCGCCATCCCGGCGTCTAGATTCTCCTGCATTGTGGCTGGCCATGTACTTCTGCTTCAATCTAGGCCTCACTCTGTACAACAAAGGCGTCTTGGTCCATTTTCCTTTCCCATACACTCTGTCTGCTCTTCACGCGCTCTTCGGGACCATTGGCGGCTCCCTGCTGGTCAAACACGGATGCTTTGTTCCCTCACGACTCAGTCCTCAGAAGATGGTGGTT
>QVIE01001403.1:0-38210 GCA_013387415.1 Panellus pusillus | reverse complement strand
TATCAGCGGGTAAGATGGCAATCAGTGCTCCTCCAGACGGCAATCGCGGTTGATGTATTAGAATGAAGACGGCATTTATCGGCGCACAGGTCAGATCATATCCCTCTCGCGGACTTTGCGAGCCGTGGTTCGATGTTGTCGGAAGTCGTCCGCTCCTTAATTTAGCGGATTCCTTCCCAATGGGCATCCGTAGGAGTCATCGACAAAACAACTTTACTCTGACAGTCTGACTGCAATTCGTACATCGCTGTTCTGTTTCATATCGGCGGTAAGATGGCAATTAATGATCCTCCAGACGGCAACCGCGGTGATGTACTAAAAGCGGAGACGGCATTTGTCGGCACGCTGACCAAATCACCTCCATCATGATCCATCTTGTGGACTTTTGCGAGCCGTGGTTCAATGTTTGCGGCAGTTGTCCCCTCCTTTGTTTAGCGAACTCCTTTCCGAAAGCCGCCATAGCGAGGTGACTGTTGTCACCTCGTACAAAGCAATCCGCGGGCAGGTTTTATTTTTAGGTCCATTGCCACGGCTTGTAGAGACGCCCAGGCCAAGATCATGTTTGTCTTGGGGAGCCACTGATGCAGAAACCGAGTGGGCATTTGTCGAATTTCGGTTGAAACTCTGCGTAACGAACTGCTTCGAGCGGCCTAAGTACTTGTCTGCTTTAACCGGATTATCCGAGTTCATCTCTGGAATTCGAACATTTCAGTCGGCGGCCGTGATTGATATCCATCCTTCAATCATCCAATGGATGTATGGCAAGCTTCCTTTCACTTCCCTAGCCTCTCGTTGGACGGAACGCTGACCTTTGTCGCATTGGATGGGTATTGAACCCTCCATCTTCGCCGACAGGCACCATGCTCTTTGTGGCGCCGGAGGTATCGGCTGTTACATGGTCTGCAGTGCGCCGTGGAACGTGATGAATTGACCAGCTGGGCAGCCTGGGCTATACATATTTCATAAAAGTACGTCGATCAGTAGGCACTCAACCAAGCCTCGGAGGAATCGGGTAGGAGATCGCGAACCTGAAGAGCAGCGCGAGACGGATATAGAAATGTCCAGGTCCGGGATTTGGGGGTCTGGAGTAGTCTCTGTAACAGATACTCTATTATTGATGACGAACAAGTAAGTATCAATAATAGAGTCTGTTAGCAAACACGGTGTGATTGTCGGCTGACCGACTGATTACGCAATGGGTGGCTGTGTCTGTGGACACCTTTCCTTCGTACGACAATGAATAAAATACGTATAAATCTGAAATATTTTGTGTGTATACCTGAGCATATGTAGATGATTCTGTCCTGCAATTGCTAAGCATTTTGGCAAGCCTATGGCTCAGAAAAGCTTTGACCTTCCAGAAATGATTACATAATCGCCCGACTTTTGGTCCTCACTTCTTGGCGTGAAGCTTCGATAGAACCCTTAGCAATCAGAGAGGACTTATAATGTTTTTTGGCCCTCAGTGCACCCAAATATTTCTGGATTTATTGCTGCCAGACTGATCTCAGAACATGAGGCCAAAAATTAGTCGGTCGGCCGACAACGGTGACCGTGATTGCTACAAGACTAGGTCTGGAGCTAGTAAGTATCCGAGGATCTGGTGAGAAATTTCCGTTCATTCATATGCTCGGAGGCTCCACCAGAAACCTCGCCCCAAGGTGTCTCATAAATATCCATGATGTCATCCGATCGGCACACATCCTACTAGTACGAGGCCTTTATTCTAACTCGAACCGCAAGTGCGACGATGACCATGCACGAGAGGTAGCAAATGAGTTCCCTCTTACAGCTGCAAACGCCTCTCCCGTATCCACTTAACTGAAATCCAAACCTTGGAGCAGAAGATAAGAGCAAAAATACTCAGCCGATAAATTGAACGCGAGGCGCCTCCGGACTGTCAGAAGCTTGCACATGCGAACTAAGCTGTTTCAAGCATGAAGGAGAGAAGTTGAAACCCCGCCCGAGCTACGGCAATCCTTGAGCGGGTTGTGAGCATCATCGATGACGGAGTTACTGACCGCACATGCGCAAGCCCATGAACGGCGTACTAACGTATACGATTCGACTCCTTCTTCGCCGCTCCTATTTGGGATTTGGCACGGCTCCAATTCACTGGGTGAGGGTAATCTGGGAGCAAGTGCATGCTCCTGGTGAAGTGAAGTGAGGTACTGGTGCTTACTTCAACTCAAAGGGGAAATGTCGCGGCGACTTCAACTGGCGAATTCCGGGCCTATAGAGGATTGACTCAGAACTGAATCGTGGGGAGAGTGTCGTCACACACATGTAGCTGCCACTCCGGTTTCGTCCCATTGAATGGATTTTTTTTTGTTACGAAGGTTTGTCTCAGGCCCATGCATCTGGAAAATGTCCAATCAGAATGGCGTGGAACGTTGTTCACGGTTCAATCAATTCCCAACCTTTCAGCACCGGCCGGCTACATAGTCTCAAGCGATTCTCGGAAAGTCTTCAGCATGCGCAGCATCATCAACTAGTGGTAAACATATCCAGCATTTCCCACTTTGAAGCCGGTGCAGTGCTGACCATCATTAGGCAGTGGGGACGGAAAGCTTCGGCAATCTTCGGAATCCAATGCCACATTTATCCGAATTAGCATGGCTGCAGTGGACTTCAAGCCTAGTCTGTTCGAATAAGTCTAGTTGCTCTCTTCCAGTGATATATACGTATGCTGCTCTGAATCTGGCAATTTACCATTTCAATCCGTGGATAGAATCTTTGTTAGTACTAATGCAGTCGATCAAGAAAGCAGTTATAGCAATTCGGCAGTCATCAGCGTGGAAGAAGCCTTGGAAGTCTACCGAGAATTTCGCATTTTTCCTGGACACCGCGAAACAGCCCGAGGTACATGACATCATTTCCTTTTTGTTGCTACCCTGAGTCGAGTCTAGGACCATCCCGTCTATTACATGGCCCGCGCGGGACAGATTGATCTCCGACGGACCGCGTGAAACGTTCGCTGCCGTATACATAACGGGTAAATATTCAGTGTTTCTCGAATAATTACTTTCCTTACGTTCGCCGGGAGTAGTTATTATGATAAGTTGCAAGACGTGTGGCCGCTTCTCTCTGGCCTCGGATTTCAAGTGCGATATCCGAAAGCTTTGCAGAGGGTATTGCTACGATACACCGTGGTTCGACAATGATGACAAGCGCAAACGGACGGAACTGTATGGAAACCAGAGTGTCAGTGCAATGACCGTAGGCAATCAAGTGGTTCTCAAACATGGTCATACTTGGTGGGAAGCGACACAGAAGGCAATGAGCAGTGGTAGTTCCTTGCAATTAGGCGAGATTTCATTTGTCATAAAGCCCTGAACTCTGTCAAGATAGCAGGATGCAAGAGGAAATGCCCGCAAGATGCCATAGTAGCTTGATTTACGGTGGCAAGAGCCTGTTCACCGTGACATCCGAGACATTAGCGTAAAGCACAAATAAGTAGAAGCCTAGCGGATTGCAGACAAAGATTGGGATGATTCCGGTCGGTGGTTTTATATCAAACTGCGGTTACCAAGCGCTTAAAGTTGATGTAGCTGATCAGCCCACTCAGAGGAATTTCCTATAGAGTTATGTTGTTCAAAATATCGACTGCGATCGACTGCGTAGATTCAAGAGACGACAGTTCCCATGTTGGTGTTAAACGGGATTGAAACAGCACAGAGCCGCATCGACAGGAAGAGCCAGGGAGAGCCTTACGGGCAGGAAGGTGTATGTAAGGAGCAAGAACAAATGGGGATTGAACCAAATAGACTGACAGGTGTACAAAGACCTTTCGAGAGACATTTCGTCAGACTGGAGAGTCAAAGAACGGAAAATCCACATGATCCGTCCGCGGCGAGTTGTACGGAGTGTGAGCGGACCTAAGATATTCAGGTTCCTCCTTCCTTCTAATACTTCCCTGTCGCATCTGACAAGCAAGTGTTCGCTCTTAGGAAGCTACCTAACGTACAAAACATATGCTTTTGACAGACACGTTTGCCGACCAGGATCAGGGCCCGGGTACGGTTGCCCCGCGGGGTCAAGGTCTAATTAGGGTGATGCAATCATAGATAAGTGTTGGGGTCTCATTGTGACGCGTTATACCTTGCTTACGGACACATGGTCTGAATAAAAATTGCCTCAACGCAGCACTGTCGTCTACTGTCGTGCATGACTTGTGACCGGATCGTGTCTGCACGCGTCTGAAATGTACGGACGTCCGGCGTACATTTCAGACGCGCTCCCGCCAGATGCGCCCTACACCTCCCAACACTCTCCGAACGCCGCCGTTCCCGTCGTACCCGTCGTCTTCGAGAAGGCAGCTGAATGGTCCAGCCAAACTCAGCGCTCGCCGCACACCAAGTTTATAAGTTCTCCCGAGTCCCACGTGCAGATCCGCGCTGGCAAAATGCCGGAGATGGGATGGGAGCGCCGCGCCCCGGCAGGTGAGCATGGACGCGACTGGCCCCCACGCGAGCACGAGACGCGCTGCCCACGGCAGTCAGGTTCTGCGAGCGAGTACCCAGTCCCGCAACCTCAGCCCCAGCAGGCAGGATTCTATCCCCCGCGCTCACGATGTAAGGTGAAATGAGTATTCAAATGACGAAACAGTCAATGGTTTACCGGAACAACTTTGGTGCTCCGGCCAGCGCTGGCAACCATTGGGGCCGTGAAATGTCTCGGAGATCAGTTGCCCAGTTGCGCGGGCATCGACTTCCTCGTCGCCGTCTTGGGTGCCTGGGCGCTGCGGCGGCAGACTCGTGTCGCCGTGCGTGAGCCTCCCGTCCGCGTGCGCGTAGATCTCGATCGTCAACCCACGGATGAACGCGAGCGCTCAGCGCGTGCGAGCCGTAGCGCTGAAGTTTCTCTCTTAAGTCTTTCGTACACCGCCGAGCCAAAGGCATGTTGCTGCGGAACTTGAAGGGCACCTGCGCCGAGGGACGGCGGCAGAGTAGATGTGTGTGCACGTCGGAGGGATGGTCGTATACGACAACGTTGTGGCTAGCAAGTACAACAATTACAATTAATCCAAAGATTTGGAGTGGCGTACGAACCTATACTTATTCATTGCGCTCTCGACCAAGTATACCACTTACTGGTAAGTAACTGTAGCCATGATGATGTGTCACGGAGTGGCCAGGACCCCGGCTCACCGCGAGATGGCATCAGATTCAGACCTTGACCCCCAGGGGCAACCGTAGCCCGGGTCTATTTCGTGTTCAGATTCTGATTACCGCTGTTGGGGTCCTGGTTTGACGCGTGAGGGAGGCTTGCGTCGCTGCGAGGCCTGGTATCATATGGGGCACGTGATGATTAACATTTAAGGTTGAACTTGACGTGCGTCGACGCGACACGCCCGGCGCGTTCATTGACACCTGATCAACGCGTTTTTACGCTCCATTCACGTGCTTGACACCCTCTCATGACTATGGGACAGTTAACGCTCGTCTTTTGAGCTGATCTTTGCTGCATTTGCAAAGTCATGCCAATTCTCAGTCCTTTCGAACTCAATGTTTGAATGCTTTGGAGAGAAATGGTTTCCAGTGAGCACAGAGGTGGCAGATCAAATATGAAGGTCTCTTTTGCAACGATTTGTAACTGTCGCGCTTCAGTTTCGTTCGGATCGCCTCTGTGCGCGTGTCATGCTATAGTCCAATAAGTGACTTGGCACATGCTCGGTAAACACACTGGGCGCGCTGAATCACGGAGGAAATAGCAGCTATCCAGTGCATGGGGTATAAAATGAATGGAAATGAGGTGGGAAAGGAAGGCCGCACGGCCCGTCTTTTATAATCAACCTTACTCTCAATCTCCCTCCGGCCTGAGTGGCTATCAGTCAGTGTAAGGTCCATGAAAAATCAAGGGCGCTATACTGAGGACTTGTTTTGAAGGCCGAGCCTTCCGTGTGCGCGATAGAACTGAGTAACAGTGATGATTCCAATATTGATGGAAATGGTGACACGATTCGGAGTGAAAGACTTGTGCAAATTGCAATAAAAGAGTGTGTCTGCAAACATTCCTTGCTAGGTGGGCTCTGAGTGACTCACAGGCGAGCGGAGCAGTGAATGCGTGCTTGCCACTGCTATTCAACTTTGACGTGAAATAATCTTGTGCTTCTAGTATAACACACAAGTTACATCACATGCTGGTAAGAGGAATCGGTGGAGTACTTCTGAGCGGCCCTTCTCAAAAACAAGATTCGCAGCAAGAAACAAACACAACGATTGTTTGCTCTGCCGCAGAGAAATGAGCGGTTCCATGTGGTCGGAATCAGACAGGGCAGCTGGAACACCGTCACTGGAGCCCGTACGATCTCAGGCTACAGATATCACACGCTACATGAATTTACTCGCTGTGCGGAAACGAAAAGAAAGGCAGGCAGCCTGAGGGCTAGATGAGATGGGTTCAAATTCATACCGTAGGCAGAACCGCAGCTGATCAGAATTCAAACCAAACGCCGAAATGACCGAGTAGCATCAGAAAAACCTCACGGTGCGTTGAGCCAGCCAGGACACATAAGCGGGACCAGTATGGTACCGTAGTTTAAATACTGGCGAATGCACGACTTCGGCAGTCAGAACGCCACCAATTTCCAGGCCCCCGTGCACCAGCTAAGCGACAATCAATTCCCTTATACAGTACTTACCACCATGCTGCCACTGACTATTTTTTGGGACGCGTGAATGGATCTGGATATACTTACTTAAGTAACGACCCACGCGAGCGTGGCGTTCGAACAGATGCAAACGGTCAACCGAACCACATTGCGATAAGGCCTATGCCAGTGTAAGTAAGGTGGCGGGTTTGTATGCGCGCGAAAGGTGGCGAACGCTGAGGCGTATCAAATAACATGTGGGTGTATGTAACCAATGCTATACTTGCGATTCTGGGAGTACGGCCCTGACTCTGGCCTTCAGGGGACGAGTCCAGACTCAAAGCTCTTCGACATCTTCTGTCTTCAACTCAAAGAAATAACCGGCCGGGCCCGGCCAGAACACTTAAGGGACGACAAATTGCCACAGGGGCACCGGGGCCGCTCGCGACGTTCATGAAAATCTTGTAGATCATCCCAGAGTCAGGAATTAAGCAAACGCAACAGCGAGGTCTCCGGAAGAGGAAACACCGTCCCATCTAACCCAGATACGAGTCTGACCTCGTGAGACTCTGTGCGAAGGATTTCGATTCTCGAATCTGCTGCGCAGAAGAAGACCGGAAGTAGCCGAAGCAACTTGAGCGCGGACGTGGGCGGTCAGAAGCTCAGCGGTGCGCCCCAGTTTCCGGGAAACAGACTTGGAGAAGGAGAGTCGAAGTGGCAGCTTGTCAGTCCCCGGCGTGGGGCCCAGGCGTGCCCGCGTGCAAATTAAATGTAATGTACCTTTGTCAAGATGACAAGAAGTTCACCGTGAGAATGACAGCAGGAGCTTCCGGCAGATGCCGAGATGTCATATGCTAATGCAGGGGTGGCTTGAATCGAAACTGTGTTCAATTGTATGCGTACATGCCGTCAGCATCATTCATTCAGCATCGTCAGTGGTGATGTTTGGAGGCTCCGATTCGCAGGGAGCCCGGTGAGGGAGCTATGCATTACACCTTTCAGGCTGACGCAGGACGTCCCGTTCATGGTTGAGGTAAGCCAGGCAAATTTAGAAAAAAAATGCGAGGGCTGACACGGTCGATGGGATCCCGCATGTTTTTTACAACACAAAGATCGGATCCGAAATTCGGCCTAGAAAACCGATCGTGCTGAAGGAATCTCAGGTGGGTTGGCACTTGCCAGTATTCTTACATTTAATGGAGATTTTTTATCTCAGACAGATGAAGTTCGCTTCTTATCAGAACCGTCAGAAAAATAAAAAACGGGCTGCATCCTTGCGCGCGGATATACCGTCGCCGCATGTAAGACTACGTATTATGTACACGGGTATATATTTTGGGACGGATCAACCTCGCCGAAGTCGGTTAGCTAGCCAAAGGCCGCTGTCTGTCCACCGACAGCTCCGAAACCACGCCGCCTATCACAACATATCACCAACCTCCACAAGTCCGTTGGCTCACAGCTTCCAATACGCGAGACTGGCCGCCGCGCGCTCGAATGGGAACTCCCCACCCCAAGCACCGACGTCCTCGTAGCTCTCCTCAATGACAGCCCGTAGCTCTGCCAGCGTCTTGCGTGCATGCGTGTACTCGCCGCCCGTGACGACGCGTCCCGCCTCAAGTTCTTCTTTGCAGCTCTAAAGGGGGAAGAAGGCGATCAGAACAGAAGCCGGCAGCGACGCCCAGCCCCACGAGGCTCGCATCAGGCGATCACCCAGTTGGGCTAGGCTGCTTTTGCTAACCTGAATGGCCTGCGCGATGTCCGCATCTATCACCGCGAGCACGTTGGCCACATCTCCGCCCTCGCAGTCCCAACGAAGCCCCACCGTCGCGCGCACTGCCAGTGCCAGGGGCCTGGAGGGCCAGTCAGGTTTCAAATGAAACTGTAAAGGTAATCTGCGCACCCCAAGCTGGTGAAACCCATCCCCGAGCCGTACAGCGCACGCGCACGCTTGAGGAGCTCGTACAGCTGAGGCGTGGGGATAGGGGCTCGGGGGCTCCCTGCGAACAGCGCGTAGGTGGTATTGGCGGGGGCGCCCCGCGTCTGCATTTGCAGCCGGTCGCGTGCGGCCGAGGTCAATGCGGCCGCTACCCCTGGCGTGGCGGATGCGACCATGCTTCGCACGATGGCGCGCAGGCTGGGTGAACACGTCAGCATCAACATTCTCGCGATAATGGGGTGACGAACTCGTCAATGTTGGCATTTGCGATGAGGGTGTCGGCCATTAGGTTCCTGTTTGGGGGACGGGGGAGGTGGTTAGTCCGCCGCAGAGGCACGGCTAGGGCCCACGTACACGTGGCCCAGGACAGGGCGTGCATTTTGCGGCCTCTGGGAGGTTTCGGGGGCAGGCATGGGACGGCGGATGGATGGTGGATGCCCGCGTCGGGGGGACTTTATAGGCCGTGAGGTGATGCAAAACGATTTTCAGGGAAATTTCCTTCTTCCTCCGGCAATTTGAACCAAACCGGAATCGGAGATACTGCTGCCGATCATCACGAGTGGGGTCCCCGCCTCCTTTCAGCCTCCCGCCATGTCCTCCACCACGCACGAAACATTTGACCTCGGGCCATTCAAAGACGTCCCCGCTCCTGGTGCGGGCTCTGGCAGCTTTCCAGCAACGCATGGGGCAGTGCACCCGTGCCGAGGATTCGACGCTGCATGCGCGAGCACGTCGACCTCGGATTTACCGCTTTTGGTCTGTCATAGTGTTTTCTCCAACCTTGGGTTTCGCTCACATGCTTCCAACAGACATGGTACAGCTGGCATCTCCGTGACTGGAAATATCAGACTCACCATCTTTTCCAGGCCGATCACTATGGTTCTGCGGAAATAATATTCGTGAGCCCGTACCTCACCCTAGTCGCATGGAACAATTAAATCAGAAAAGGGCCAATTCAGGCAGTCGCTTCCAACCCCAGGGAGCGTTCTCGGCGCGACTAAATGGTGCGCATTCAAATCCGTCACGCCATCCCGCGCGGTCGTCGAAGCCGCAGTGCGGGAGCGAATGGCGCGTATGCAAACAAACCGTGTGGATCTCCTTCAGGTGTGTGAAACCCTCTTTTTGACGTATTTTTCCGACGCAGTAAGTAGTTTCACTGGCAAGACTACGCCGACAAGGGCTACCTCACCGCCCTCGAGGTGCTCAACGACCTTCGTGGCGAGGGCTTCATCACAGCCATCGGGCTCTGTAACTTTGACACAATACGGACGGACGAAATCTGCACGCAGCTCGGGCGAGGCGTCATCGTGTCAAATCAAGTGCAGGTGTGTATATGTCTATGGTTTTACATTCCATCCATGTCTGCACCTGCAAAAGACTGCTGACGGGAAACACATCAGTTCTCCTTGATCGACACCCGCCCGTTACACGGAATGACGGACGTCTGTGCCCGACACGGCGTAAAGCTGCTCACATACGGAAACCCTGGTCTGTTGTTTCATTGGACGTCTCATTGATGCATACATTCGAATTTGCTTCCCAGTGCGGCGGCTTCCTTTCAGATCGGTGGCTCGACCAACCCGAGCCGGACCTCTACTCTGGAACGCTCACCCCGTCACAACGGAAGGTATTCACCCCTTCACAGTTCCAGTGTTAACAGCAGAAATTGATTATCAACGAACGCAACAGTATCTCGACATGATCGTCAAGGCATGGGGTACCTGGGCGCTCTTCCAGACGCTGCTCCGCACTCTGCGCGGGATCGCCGATCGGCAAAACGAAAACCTCAAACAAACCAATTATTTTAGTCGCAGTGATAATCAAAACCTTAACGGGAATGACGACGTCACTGGCACGGACGTCGGGGAGGAGGTGGACATTGCTAACATCGCAACCCGGTGGGTCCTAGATCAGCCTTGCGTCGGCGCGGTTATCATCGGTGGGTCCTCGTTCTCTATCAATCAAGTATCACAGAGCTAAAGATGCGTTGACAACTAACTGACAATCGATTACAGGCCAGCGCCTCGGCCTATCCTCGCACCTTGCCTCTAACCTCGCGACCTACGCGTGCAAATTGACGCCAACGGACCACTGCGCGATCGAGGACGTGCTTCGCCGCTCGAAAGGCAGGCAGATGATCACGAGTGTAGGGGATTGTGGGGCGGAGTATCGGTAATGCCGGTGGGTGGGTGTGTGCAACGGCGCTAACGGGAGGAGCACGAGAAATGGTATGGACCCTCAACCAAAAGAACCTTGTTCGTATACAGGAAAGGGAATGCATATGCCTAGCATTCAACCCGTCCATGCGTCCGCCTTCATTGGAAGTGGTTCGTCATCGATATGCTAGTATTATAGCTACATACTTATGCGTAGTGGGAAGTTGTTCATAGAACTTCGCATGTGCCCGGAACACGTTTGCCGCTCGTGCGTTGTTCAGCTGGCAGCAAAGGAAAATCGTTTCTGTTCTCGGATGTCCGCTCGCCATCCTGTCGGTGGCAGGTGCGCAAATGATACTATCTTAGACCCAGGAAGGGCCTGTATCGTACTGCGGATGAAGCAGCATGCATGGACGCGGTCCGTTGTATGTAAAGTCTGCACCATTGAAAACCCGTAAAGATTGCGAGATACGAGGTCACATACGAGAATTCTCTGCGCCTTTGCTGTCATTGGTGGTTCGAACATCGGCAACTCAAGTGGAGTGCAGGTGCCAGGACTATCGTCAGCCACCGATGATTTGAACAAATATGCCTAGCTCACATTTCGTCGCTGAGACTAGTGGCGGATTGAAACTAGCCGGGGCGAGGTACATTACAATACCAAAGGTTCTCGGACTCCAGTCTAGTGCGTCACCCTAAGCCCTTAGCAGTACTGTATTGCTCGCGGAATGGATATGCATTAGTTTGAACACCGGGCCTACTGGACTTCGGTAAGAAGTGATTGGATGCCAGAGGTTTTCCGTGCGTCGTCTGCAGACTCGTGCTGGGAAGGCGTGGATGCTCGATGCCCGAGGAGCAGCGCAAGTGGATCCGCAAAAGTGGAAATTGGCATCCGCATAACCGGCTTCATCCATATCCATTTTATGTACATTGTGCGGACTCCGGAGCACCAGCTGCCAGTGTTAGATTAAACGCCGGCGGATACTTACATGGACCGACGGATAGGCATCGGCCGGAGCGCGCGTTCTTATTTACGTGTACGTACAGCGGTGACGTACGTATTGTAAACGAACAAAGCAGGGCGGCGCTCCTATCGGGCACCCGGTTCATTTCACTACTGCCCTTTATTTTATTTGTTGACCGGAAACAGGGTCGGTCAGTCCCTGAGTTACTCAGTTACTCATTGTATGAAGCCTGTCGAGCTGCTTGACCATACTTGAAGGTCGGGGTTGTCCAGAGAGAATCAGCCTTTATGGTAACCTCGACCCGACCGGACCCATGAGCAGCATTGAACTTTACGTCGAAGCGTGCACGTCAGAGGTGCTTTTTGTGCCCTTGAAAATAGAGCCTGTTGTTGTTCTGCCGCACATCACGAGACCGCGTATCTCACGTTGCCGTACGCGTGCTTATAGTAATACTGCGCGCTTCGGTCAGCGCAGAGAAGCGTCGCGAGACAAAGCATAAGTATTCATGTCTCGTCACCGGCTAAAAGTAGACGGCCGGCTATGTATAACTGCGGCTGTAATCAGCGGCAATCACAAAGCGATGCCGCGTGTGATGGAAACAATCACTTCGTTGAACAATGAAGTTCGTTCGCACTTGGGCAAGGCGAGAGTCTTGGACAGGTGCATCGTCCTCGAAAATCCGCACCTGCGGTAGGGTTCTAAGCTGGGAATCTCTTACCATCGGAGACACAGCCTTCCGTGACTTAAGTAGATTAAGGAACTGGACGGACCAGAGTCTTCTGATAGCATGTATGGTCCGTCCTGGACCAGGACGGACCATACATGCTATCAGAAGACTACAGAATCGGCGTCCTAGGACCTAGATTATAAGTTCCGCGCAGGCAGTCGCAATATAGCTATAGCGAGCACCGGGTGTTTACCGCGGCGGGAATGGAACGAAGCAACATCTCGAATTGAGCCCTGATTTGCAGTTGTAAAGAGAATCATCATGATCAGACCCCACTCATAGCCAGTAATGAGGGACGGCGAGAATCGCTGACCCCAGGATCGACGACGCATTCTCCATCGGGAATCAAGAACTTGGAGTCTGTTTGCACTTTAGTGTCCGAAGTCCGGAAATCATGTTCCCGCCTATGGCAGCCCGCTAGCGCCCACTCGGCGCTCCAGCAGCAAACAAGTTCCCCGTCCAGGGAGGAAGACAGTCAGGACTTGACGGGTACCTCCCTGAAAACCGACAAGCCTGTGCCGTGTAATATACTTGCTACTTAGTCTGACCAGCCTAGTGAAAACATTGACGTCTAAAATCTTATTTTTGAACACCGAATGAGGGCAGATGGTCATATCGAACTTAGCTACCAATCGATAGGATGGCGAACGCCCGCTCTTAGCTCCACAGGTCACGCACTCGACAGGCATTCTTTGAATACCGAATCTATTATCTAGCAGGCGGGCAATTGGTCCGCCCGGATGCGCAAAAGACAATTGTTCCGCTGTGAAATTCCGGGATCTTCAGTAGTCGGCGACATATATATACTCAGCTCGGTCAAGTCCATCGGGATTTTTGTCTCCTTGACGTGAACTGGGTGCTCCAGATCTTCTCAAAGGGAGTGATGAGAACCCTGCGCTACATCTTTGTCGACTTTCTGCGCTTTATCCACTGGCACTGGGAAGATCTGAATGGGAAATTCAGTTTACCCAGACGTTTGGATTTTGTGGTACAACTATCCCGGTAACATCATTTTCGCCTCCTCCGCCTCTTGTTCTGTCATGTTTCACACTTCGCCGAGTCCCCGAATATGTATGAGCCCAAGGGGTGAGTTGCCCGCGGGGAAGACCCAGGCAGGTGGAGTCTACGCCTGGACGTAAAACATAACAATAATAGGAAGCAAAACATATACGACGCTTTCTTGGCATGAACCCGCAAGCGCTCGACGTGAACACCGGCGGCTGCGATCAGTTAACCGAGTCTGTGAGTTTCAAATCCTCACACTCTTTTCAATTCACAAACACAATAGCCTTCCAACAGGCTACCTAACCATGCGAACCTTACTGTACGTCCCTTTACTGAAGCAACGGTCATGCGCTCACGATGACGGCCGTTACGTTGCATTTTTTGGGTTGGCCACGGTCACGGGGAAAGCCGTTGCCTCAAAATCACCGTGAAATATAGAAGAAGATTTGAAAATTCGGAGCTTGCTGAAAGAAGGTCGCTGGGACTCAAGCTACCTTGTTTTGGTACGAAGATCTTCTCAAACATGCCCAGAATATGCTCACAGTCCCTTAAAGCACCTTGACCGATGCATTTCAAGTTGATAGCAACAGTCACGGTGCCGGTCCCCGCCGTTGCCTGGAAAATTCAGCGGATGTGTCACGGTCAAGTGCAGCATTACTTCAGTACAGGAACGTACAGAGGCATACGACGAGGCAGGTCATCGGATAGCGATGATCATCAGTGTAAAAGTATACGTCGGCTACATCTACTCAATTATCAGCAAAAGTTATTAATGAACGTGGCCATGCCCTGTAGACTGGTCGAATCTGCGTGGAAAATGAGTTTACTTGCCGTACCACTTGGAGCAAAGAAAAGGATGCAAGACGCACTCAACGGGAGGCTCGCAGCCCGGGCCGGCCCAGCAAGATCCAAGCGCTGGATTATCTGCGCTTTGCCCGGCCCGTTGACGGAGAACACGGTCACGCCCGTGGCGTTGGCTGCAAGCGTGTAGATGAAGCTGATGGTCAGAATGGTCAGTAGGTCTTCAGCATACGAGAGTCAATTGAGACTACGCACTCTTCTCTGCCGAGAGTCGCCGTTGCGGTATCAAGTGGGCCGTCTGTGCCTAGGCTATATTCCTATGGCAAAGGGCACTCAGAACAAGTGCGTCGATGATGTCAAGATAGAATACCTTGACGATACTGCCGCTCAGATTCGACGACCCTGAGACACGCACCTCCGTAATCCGCGAGATCGCCGGGTCAATTAAGTAAAAGTTGCCAGATTGCGCACTGTACGCAGACCAGCACGTCGCCGCCTGCCCGGGAAGTGCAGTGGACACAGCAGCAGGTGTGTTCGATTTCGAGGATTTGGTGTCAAGGTCGAAGATGTCGTACCCGACTCCGGGGTCCGCCGCAATCAGGGCGTTGCGTCCAGGTATGTAATTAAGGCCAAAGGGCAGGAGGCCGCCGCTGAGGGTCGAAAAGGTGTTCGATAGGGAGCCGTCAGAATTGATGTCCCACATGGCCAGCTGCCCGTCCTTGACGGAGACGATCAGCTGCTTTTCGTCGGTGCTGAAGATGATTTGGCTTGGGGTGTTCGGCGGCCCGGTGGCCTGGTCCGGGTGTGAGTCGTCGTATGTCAGAAAGATTGAGGGAATAATCCGTACAGGAGTGGTCTGGTTGAGCTGCAGAGACCGGATGGAGTTCTTGATGGGCGTCAGCCCCTTATTCGCGTTGAACGTATAGCAGCTTTGATGCACATTACATGATAATCTGCGATACGAGCAGTAAGAACAGCACGCACCTAACGCCGTTGACCTTGCCGCCATTGACGACGCACACACGGGTCCCTGCTTTGTTGATCGCGAGCGAAGTCGGGAATTCCCCTCCACTCGAGACGGGCTCTCCGATCATCTCGAGACGCCCAGGTTTGAGCGGGTTGATGGCGAAAACTGAGACGGTATTTGAGCCGGCCTGATGAGCGTAGATATATCAAAGTTCAATACATGAGCAATGGGGAATAAGCCCACGTACGTTCACGTTGGCAACAATTTTTTTGGTCTGCGAGACTTGGATGGAGCCTTGGCTGAACAGAGCGTCCAGGCCAGGAGGAGCGGGGAGACCATGAGCCCCCTCCCCATCCGTGGACGTTGCTTCATACAATGCCAGTTCGCCGTCAGACCCAATGGTAGCGGATACGAGATAGTTTCCGCTGGCCATGTTCGTCATCACTGGAATTTTCTCAACACGCAACCCGTCTGCTGGACAGCTTACTCACGGTATGCCGCTCCGACGGCCCCAGCATGTGTGCTTGAACTGCCCGAGGAGAGTGCCATCCGCGCGGGTCCGTCACCCGCCGCCAAGGAACGCGCCGAAAGAGCAAGGACGAAGAGTAGATATTTCATGGTCAAGTTGAAGGAACGAATAGGAAAAGATAGTTGACAATGAACTCACTGTCAATGATTTATATTCCGTACCGTTCCAACGCCAGACGCTCCCAATCACGTGCAGGGCTTACGGGCTGAGTAAAGTCTGATCAAGATGACTGATAGACGTTCGTCCGCAGCAGGGTTGGTGTAAGCCTTTGAATTGCAGCACCTACACCGCACGCGAGCGCGCGACACGAGTCAGTCCCGAAACCCATTAGATCCGGGTACATAGTCTTCGTCGACTTGCAATGATGCTGTTACAGACGAGGAGACATCAGACGAGATTATTCTCGGCTCGGCCAGCCAGACAGAAGAGTCAGAGCACTGGACGACTACAGAATGCAGCCATGATTCATAGCCAAGGCAGCAAAGTTTTCGAACATGCTTAAGCCAGGTTTTACGCCCTCGCTAACCTGCGTGGTAGCCAGGGAATGATTAATGAGCGCTTGCACTGTGATTGGCAATGAAACAGAATACACAAGCTGCAGACCCAATTTGCGAGCACTCCCACGGCGCGGCGAAAGCGGAAAAAGAGTGGGAGAAACTGCCACGCGATTCGGTGAACGCGGTTAGTTGTGATAAGTGATCGTTTCAGATAGATGGCAGGGAGGGTGGGGTTCAAAGGCTAAGATATGGAGGAGACGTCCCAATGCACCGCGGATGCACAGCGATACCTCCACTGAGCTGTCAAAGCTCCTAGAGGAAGAGTTCATCGAGCGGGCGCGCGGTATTTAGGCGACTGTCACTGATGTTTCAAGCGATGTAACCAGAGGAGAAAACAATGGAGGTGCCGCACGCACGATGCTGGAGGTAAAAACGTAAAAACAGCGGCGAAATATTCCCCCCGCCAAACTGAGCGCCCATAGGCTTCTCGATCCTATTTGGATAGTCGGGCCAAAAAAAAAGCGTGCCCGTCATTTTATTAACAGCTTTTATATTGCTGTGGGTTCAGAGAAAGCATGGACGCCCGACGACTTGGAGATGACTCCGCACCGGCAGATATAGCGCGGCGCCGAGCCCATGGGGGCCCATGTCGGTCAAGTCCAGGGAGAAGCTAGATTTGAGATATGAGAGGAAAGGAGCCAGGAGGAAACTGGAAAGATGACGGGCGTCGGGAGGATGAAGCAAGCGTTATCGCTGAACGGCTCTTTTCGGGAGTGCGCTGTTGCCATCATCATCGGTTAGATCGGCCGCTATCACATGCGGCAAACAGTGCCACATCGGACTCCCGGCGTCCGCGTCATGCCCCTTGCTTGGTACTGCTTATCTCGGATGTCTTAGCTTAGTCATCATCTAAGTATCGGGTCCTTCCCGCTTCCACCCGCCTGCTGCGAGCCCCGCTGGCTCATCTCCCGACATCTCCACCAGTCATCTCATTCTCGGCGCCTTAAATCTGTACTTGCCTGACCTAAGGATCCCGTACGAGAACATGTTATTTCACCGCGACCTCAGGAGTCAAAAATTGACATTCGTCAGACGTCTTCAACTCGGACTTTCCAACTCTCGTTCCGCGATACAGCATTTTATACCGAGTGATTGAGCGGCGGAAGGCCCGGGCATTCGCTTCAAGTCAAGATTTCCGTATCACTGTCAGATCCAGCTGTACGTCGCTATGAAGTGGACGCCATCAAAGCGATTGTCGGGGCGTCTTTTCCGAGTTCACCTGGGACACCAGTTGTGAGTATCGTGGCAAGAAAGCCTTCTACCGCCGGTTGACCTTGAGTGGGTTTTAGCTCCTCGAATCTCAGGGCACGGATCGGTCAACTCCCTTCTGTATATGTCCCAATGTGCTGTATCAAAGTTTCCTTCGTCGTGAATGACAAAAATCAAGCGGGGAATATCCCTTTTATCTTCAAATTGCTTTCGTCAACTTCAGCAACACCGTCTCATGCGCCGCGAGACTCGCATTGATCACGCTGCCAGGTCCACTGACCATTCCCAAATCACTAAAATCAGTCTTGCCATTCCCGCCTCCAATCACGCGTCGGACATCCCACTTGATTCCACCGATACCGAGCTCAGTGAGCGTGGCCTCGAGGTTCTGTGTGCCATTCAGAGTGGTATTGAAACCGCCCTCCCCGAGATCCGGACCGAGGTTCGACAGGATTACGATCGCCTTGGTCCCGTTCGAATTGGGCCCGGCAACCCACGCTTGCAGCTGGCTTGGAGCCCCACCGTTGAGCTTGGGCACCATAGGCCAGTTTGCCGTGAACGCCGCAGCATCGAGCACCTCTGGGTGCGTGAGCAACAGCCTTCCGAGACCGTCAACCATACTGAGGTCACTCCCCACAATCAAATTTGCGCCCGCGCCCAGCCACAGCGTGAGCTGCCCGTATCGCTCGACAGAGCCAAATGCCGCCCAGTCCGAGGCGCTGCTGTTTGTCGCGACGACGAGGTTGTCCATGTCCGGCCTGATCATCATCGGGCTCGGATCTGTGGGGAGGGTGACGAACTGCCGAAACATCTCGACCGTGCGCTGGACGACGTCCCACTCGACGGGGTTTTGGCCGGCGTTGATATCTTGATCTACGCGCAGCGTGTCGGCGTTGTTCTTCCAGATATCGAAGAACGGCTCCTTCCTATCGAGCGCCCAGCTTATGTCGAGCCGCATGCCGGGTGCAAGCCGATTTATCGCGCTGTGCATCGCGATCACGGCGCCGCTGTCGTTGGCGGGCTTGTCGTCGCCGTCGTCATCCCCCAGCGAACTCCCAGGCGTGATGTAGTCAAGCTTCACGTAGTCGACGCCCCACGACGCAAACTGCTGCACCACGCTGTCGTGCCACTCCTGTACGCCGTCGAGAGAGTAGATGAAATCGTTCCGGCAATTGTAGTTGTTCGAAATTCCCGTCCGGCCGTCGATAGTCATGTTGAACAGGCTGCCAATGACGATGTCCGTGCCGGCGACGGTCTTGTTGGCATCCGCGAGGAAGGCTCCCGGGATCATGTAGATGCCCAGCTTCATCCCGTTGCTGTGTAGCTTTGCGGCGAAGTCCTGGATCGACATGGTGCTGAACACCGTCGGGTCGGGGAGGATGCGACCATTGTCATCGCCGTTGCACGAGACGGACCAGCCTGAGTCAAAGCTGCATATGTAGTCGTACCCAACTTCGACATTGTTGTAGAAGAAGCTACATTGGGAGTCGACGTAGCCCACTGTGAGCGCATGGCCGTTGGATTGCGCGACGTATGAGTTCCATCCGCTGATCTCCACAACATCAGCCCATATGCGAAGACACAAGAAGCGAGTCACCGTGAAGCTGAGTTGTGTCCCAAGGCGGACTTTCCGTAGAAGGGAGGGGATGAAGCACCTCCCATGTGCGCAGCGACGAGGAGTAGCTGGATCCAAGTGCCGAGTGAATGCATGGTCCTAGAGCAGGGGCAGAAGATCGAGTCAGGGCATATATGAAGCTTCCTGAAGTTCCTTCAGAATCAATATGTTTGCCACCAGCGGGCCGTCTCGGCCACGCGAATCGGTGAGCCGTGGGGAAACGGCCAGAGACGATACCAGGATTCGCATGCAGGTGACAGTATCCGTTTCTGGAAATGAGAGCTGAGCAAGGGCGATAGCGTACACAACTGAGCACCCATCTGACGCCTACCGTGACTGCTGGTATTGTTGCCTAGCGCTCCGAGAATCTTCCCATTTGAGGAGAAGGAACGCTGTCTCGGAGTTCTTGAGGCATGCAACCAAGCTTCTACTGGCAACCGACCTCTAGCGCATGCATCGCACGCCACGGGGACTCCGCCGAAGACGTACATGAAGGATTGCACGCGGAAGCACGCGGCGATCGAAAGTTGATCAATTCGGATCAATTTGATGTCGGCATGCTTTCCCATCACCCTCGTATCGCCAAGCTATCGCGCGCAATAGATAACTGCGATGACAACTTCGAGGGTGCTGGCCGTGCGGATCATCACCGCCACTCTTGAGAGTAGACTGTCATAAGGACAACCTGGTTGTACGTTGAAACACTTCAGGACCCTGAGTCGGACCTTGAGGCTGGCCATGGAAAGTGGTTCGAACAGCGCACCAGTTTTAACAATCTACCTTTCGTAAATTTTGAATGTGAACGCGCAGACGGAAAGTTCTCTGCAAGCCCCAGATCAGAACATTTTCTGAAGATGTTGTTATGAGACTCGAGAGCAACTTTGGGACGCACTGCGCAGATGATGCTTACAGACACTTCAGAACCCTTCATTCGGTCATTTGGACGCATTCCGCAGACGAACAGCGCAAAATCAGGGCAGAATTTGAGCAAGTGAGCATGCATCGCATTGAGTAGGCATTTTCGACGGTAAGGGACGCACAAGGGAAAATACAAAGGAGTTTCGCAGACAGAGTAATGTATATACATATCAGAGGAAGCACACGCAAAATCCGTGAATCATTGAATTCATCCCCTGGTGGCGTTAGTCTCGCGGTTGCGCGACCCGTTAGCATTGGAGCGGTACGACGTGGGTGCGGATGTGGGGTCGATGGAGCGGGAGCGGGAGCGAGAGTTAGCACTGCCGTCCGCTTCGGAGGGGTAGACGATGTTCCCTCTTCCGCCACGGCCAGAGGATCTCTGTTTTTCTTCCGAGTCAGTGGGAGGAACGAAGTATATGAACGAGACAAATAGACACACGACGTGATTTTTATCGGCCTCGGCGTGTGCGCGGAGGATCTCGCGATCGCGGAGGGAGTACGAGGGGTCGCTGGGAGGTGGGTTGGGGCTAAAATTGCCAGAACCGCCGCGTCCGGTTGAGCGCGCAGGGGATGTGGCTGCGGCACCGGGGTGACCCGCCCGCGAGACGGGGACGCGCTCCCTCCCGCGAGGCCACGGGAACTCTTGCACCTCCCCGTTAGTGTTTGAATTTGCGGAAGTGTTGGCGTAGAAGTTGCCTGCGCCGCCGCGGCCGGAGGAATGCTGTATCGAAGATGACTCATGAGGTGGGTGGGAGAGGCAGCGGTGAATTATACGCACATAGCCTGAGTCGTTGGACTTGGAGCGACCTACGCGAACAGAGCAATCAACACGGACGTCTTCGGAAGAGAAGGAGCCCCAGAGATAAGAGAAAAAGGGCCCACGCTGGCCCTTATCTCTTATCTCGTTCCTTGCTTCAGACTACCACCACTGCAGAGAGAACACTCACTGCCGCCTTCGACAATCGTGCTAGTCATGGATTCTGCGTCTGCGTCGTACTCTCCGGCTGCCCTCCCCTCGTTGCTCAGCGCCCTGTTGATCTTTGCGCCTACTGCGGAGATACGCTCCGTGAATTTGCGCCGTGGCGAGACGGACAGCGAGTCAGAGCTGCGGTTATTCTGTGGATCGGCCATCGTCTTGGTTCTGCAAGTCTGCGTGCAAGTCTGGGGCGTGTGGCTGGAGGTAGACAAGACAGCTCCTGCCTTTTCTCGCCGTTTACACTATGGCGTTTATGTGGCACAATCGCGTGCGATTGTCACATTGCACGGCTCCTCATGACTTATTCAGGGTCATCATCCTATGCGTGTTGGCGAGAAACGTGCCTTTCCCACTGGCCTCAGCATTGTCACAGCTTAGCGCTGTGTTCGGCCCCACTCATCGCACCACTGCTCGCCATTCTGGACTCTTTACAAGTGAACTTAAAAGACATCCATTGGACCCCCTTTCCAACCCAATGGAGTTTCTGAGTTCCTGGTGGCACACATGGCCCTCGACCCGATGTCTCGAAGTGTGTATGACCCGGATCTTGGGAAGAGGCGGGTGCGGGGTTTCGCCTTGGCTGGCCGCGGCAATCATCCGTCACGAGTATTTGCTTTTTACCTTGGATAGGGACCAGCTCGCTACTCTCGGTCCGCCGAGTTTTGCCTGGTAATACTCGAATAGAGACGTACTCTCCGACTCCGATCTGTCCTGGGCCTGGTTTTCTTTCGACCGGTATATCATGGAGTAACTCCCTTCAATTCATCAGTACATCTCTTCGCCGACGCCTTTCCAGGCTTTCCCTATTTCAGCTCCAGTGCGCATGCGGCGTGCGCCGACTATCTTGCGATTGATTGATGTGACAATATCCGACTTCAGCTATGGTCCGCCTCTGCATCTTCAGCTTTCCCGTCCTCCCTGTTCGTGTATCTCCAAAGAACCTTTGGCTTGACTTTGTGGTATCTCTAAGAGATGTTGCAACTCGATATCGGACAAGGGACTTAGCCTTTACGAAGACGTTTACCGGCGGCCGTCTCGTTGCCCGTCCCGCGCTTCCGGAGTACCTTCATGGTTATACTAGTATAACCATTCTGGTTCGTTCCCGAACATGGTAACACTCCCACCAACCCCGCGATTTCTGTCCGTGAGCTTGTGAAACATGATTGCGATCCTTCGTCACCGCACCGCAGGCAGCAGTCCTTGTGTGCTTTTCAGCTGCTCGTCCGTATGAGCCATAGGCAGTCCGACTATCTGATTCACGACCTTCTCTTCTGGATCTTTCAATTGCGCAGCCGCCGATTGGGACTATCCTCGCCGCACGCAGGCTCCGCGACTTTTGGTTCCTTTTTTTCGTTGATTCGTTGAAATTAGGCGGAAGTCGATGTCAGTGCCATGGTGCGTTGCCTGCGTCCATCAATTCTTTCGCCTTCGCGATGCTTATTTCTCAGTAGCCATCCGCACGGTACTTATTCCGTGTCATTTAGTCTTTGCCGCCCAATCTATGAATTTGTGGGTCGCTTTCTACAGCGTGTTCATGTGGTCTCCGACATTGAAGCCTTCTATCTCAGCGTTCATGTCTAGATACGTACCTCGAACAATTTTGGTTTGGTCAGCATCGCTCCAGCCTGCAGCCGCAGAGTTTTATTCCCATTGTAGCCAACTGTCAGAGCGTTCAAGATGAAAAAGCAGTTCTGTAACATGTTGCGCCTGTCGTCCATACTAAATAGAAGGAATCCGCTCATGTGCTGAAACGGCATGTGGCAGTGGTAACTGACATACCGGTCGACTGGGAGCAGAACCTTTCGCGGTCACTGACATTTTCTCCTTTGTCTTTTTCACATTCACAGCATACGTCCAAGATGACTAGTTGACTTTTCACTTTCCGCTCGTATTTATATAATCTTCATCAAATGAGTGACGCGGTCACGTGTACCTCGTCGCGCTTCCTTAAGCTTCAACGGTGATTCCATCCAGCTCCTTGACATCATTCTACTGCTTCCCACTCGACGGCATCTACCCGGGCTCCCACTGTTTCTTCCTTTTCAACGCCTTTTTCACAAAAACTTCGAAACTCGCCTGTGAGTCATCATCTGCGTCGTAAGAGTGGCAGCTGGTAGTTGCTCTTTGCCGTCACGGCTCGGCACCTGGTGTGAGTAAAAGAATTCGCTCGACAGAATACGTCACGCGAGTCATCCGACAGTCCAGTTCAGTGCATTTGCCAGTCTACTTAATAACTTGAATCCTGTAAATTTGGAACGGTGGCTCGCACAATTTCACAAGTTGGCAGTACTCAGTAGACGGAAGCCCAGTGCTCAATGATGAGCAAGCTCCCGTCATGATCAATACATCATTCGTTCTGATTGTCGAACTCGGGGCTACGGATCCGGAGGTTTCCGTGCATCCAACTTTGTACAAGTACCCAGAGGATGATGCGAGTTGGCATAAGATCTGGGAGTATAAAGTCACGAGTCACAAATTCCATTCATATCCGCATGAGCACATTCATGGCACGTCTCCACGTCAAGCAGTTTGAAGCCCAACCGCCACAATCCTAAAGGCATTGTGAGTAGTATGCTGCAGCAGAGTCAGCTTTACATTGCATATGTCTTGTTAACAGCGAAGAACTCACGGTTCAATACTGTGCAGGTGTACGGCGAGACGCAACTAGTTGCGCCGGTCCACCCTTGTCCGCCGCACTGCGCGTACTGCGCCGCGCCGGTGCCAGAAGACGACGGTGGGACGTGCTCGTGCTCGTAGCTTTGGTCGTAGTGGAGGTAGTCAATACTGTGGAGGTAGTGGAGGTGGTCGATTTGATGGTGGACGTAGTGGAGGTGGTTGAGGTGGTCGACTTGGCTGTGGTGGTGGTGGTGGTGGTACCCTGTTGCGCGTGAGTCGATGCATCTTTTCGCCAGAGAATGACGGATCGCTTACAGTCGAGACGGATCCAGAGCCGGGCCAGATGGGAGGACCAGGCTGACGGACATTTTTTTAACGGCGTACAGTGGGAATGCACGGACAAACGCGCGCACCTGGGTGTAGTTTGCCGGGATGGGGTAGTAGATGTCAATGCTGTCGTCCATAGATCATCAGCTTCCTCCCACTTCAACAATAGAACAAAAACTCACAGGATACCAGGCTCCTTTGAAGGAGACGTGTATTGAATATATTATATGGCGACGATAAATTTGAAAGTCTCACGTTGCCCTGTGTTACACATGAATAAGCATCTGTCGTTAGGTAGAGCATGGTAATCTGAACATACAGTGTAAACCCGGGAATCTCAACCAACGGACCCGGCGTGCCGTTTCCGCCGCCGGTGACGGAGATTTGGCCGCAGGAAATGTACCATTGTGCTGTGTGTTCGGAAATTATATGAACGGGCTGCTGGGAGAACCAATTTTGATGATGAGACGCACCTCCTTGGAAAGTCTCTGCGACGTGCAGGGCGAGAGCCTCCATCCGGACGAGCTGCGGGAATTCAACGTTGTTGTTTATTTAGCACTGCGACGACCGAGGCGTACGTATTGGCCAGTCGGGAGCTCGGACGGCAAGGTGAAGCTGACGCTAGGCAGATCTGTACAGAGCGAAATCAATTAACTCGGCCATTGTCAGCGGCAGCTGCTTACTCTGAGCGGGGAACGAGATGGAAGTTCCACCGTTGGTGACTGCCGTGATTTCATACACCTTGAACCACACAGGGCCGTCCCCAGCAAAGTCGGCAACATCGGTCCCCGCAGGTGCTTGGGCCATGTAGACGTTCACCACCTATGCAGCAAACAAAGCCCCATGTATGAGCACCGACGTGCTCGTGCACAAGAGATAGAACGAGAAAAGACAGACCCCAGGATGATAGATGGTAATCGGGCAGTTGATGCCGAGCGTAGACCCGGCAGCAACGGTGATGGTACTGGCGGTCGCGTTCGTCGCAGAATCGTAGCACCGGAAGTCAGCGCTGGTAACATCAACGACCTGCACAAGTATATCAGAATCAGAAATAAAGTCGAAAGCTTATGCTACGCACAGGATCATTTGTTTCCCAGTTGTTCGTCTGCCGCACGTTCACCCACTCGGGGGTGACCACTCCGCCGCTGATTAGAGAGGGAAGGTATCTGCGGCGTCGAAATATTAGTCTCATGTTTCGGAAGGGGAGGTGAGTTTTACAGTGAGCCTGTCCAGAGCAGACGAGAGACAAGAGCGCGAGAGCACTGAGAGTCAGCATTCAAAAAGAACAAATAATGGCAGGCGCAAAGGTCTCAAGAGGGTTGTTCGAATATTTGGTGCATTTTATATCAAAGCGAAATCAATTGTGAAAAAAGAATCAGCAGTCCATGATCAGGAATAGACCGAGGAATATACGAAGCTTTTCCAAACGAAACCGGTCCTTTTTGCGTCCCTTGGCTCCACATAGCTTGTTTTGCAGGAAGCCTTCGCGGCCCTGAATTTGGAGCGGAAGACCGACAGCCTAAAAGTCTATTTGGAATTGTATCCGGACTGAAATGGGGGCAAGAGTGGGAGGCGCACTGGAATTTCGTCGGTCAATTGGAGAGTTAAGTGTGCGCACCATTGCCGTGTTTCGGTCTGGCATGTCGATGCCCCAGTCAAGCCAGCAAAATGGTTGGAGGAGGAAGTGCGTAACACATC
This sequence comes from Panellus pusillus, assembly GCA_013387415.1. NCBI lineage: Eukaryota > Fungi > Basidiomycota > Agaricomycetes > Agaricales > Mycenaceae > Panellus > Panellus pusillus. The sequence continues at coordinate 12,613 of QVIE01001403.1, read as the reverse complement.
ATATGTTGTAAAGGATCAGCTCCGGAAGCAAGAAGCATCCTGGTCGGAATAAATACACCTTCGGGACCGACAGGTGACGACCAAGCTGATGTGAGGAAAAGGCGCAAAAACCTTGGATTCCAGAGGCACTGGTCCGCTTCATTACCGCGCCGCTCTCCCGTGGTTTGGGAACACAAAGCCGAAAACTCCAAGTACGAAATGAAATGCAGATACAGACTTTCTGTGCGTTGTCTGTCTCCTGTAGTTGCTAGCTTGAGGCCACGAGACGGCCGGGGAAATAGAGAATTGGCCATGAGACCGATCCGCCGCTGAATCATCTCGGAAGAGTCCACAGAACATGAGCCAGTTTGACATTTGAGTCAGGATTCAGGAACAGTATTCTCCACGGCCCGGCCATCTGGCACCATGTCCGTCCTGTTTTGTTGTGAACCTCGCGCCACTGGCCTTCCCCGCCTTGCAATGTGATTTTGCCGATCTGTTGCAGCGCCTGAAGGTCGGGGCCAGTCCGGTCACCAAGTCGCCAGACGTGGGCAGTCCTGTCACAGATTGTCACCTTGATGACGTGACGCGTTGTGTTCAGCTATTTAGCGGCGGCCTAGTCTATCACGATCGGAACACTAGACGCCGAGCATTGCCAATAAGTATTTGCAATGATCAGAACGCTTGGTTTTGCTTGGGCTTTGCTTGGCAGAAGCCGGCCATTATAATACTCTGTCAGTGTCACTCGGGTTGACGGCCGCCCGTTTACGGGCCGTCCCCTCTCCGGATCAACGGGACGGGCGGCTGTCCTGCCGTCCGTAGCCGTCCGTTTGACGTTCGCAGGTTTGATACCATCACGTCAGCAATGCCTCTGCCGGCATAGGCCGGCCCTCGGCACTGGGATGATTGCCGAACGGATCTTAACGCCGCTGATCGAGATCTAGTAGACAGCTGGAAATACCGCAAAAAACGGGATACCAGGTCCGGCGGCTTCAAGCTTCCAGCTTCCAAAATCCGTAAATATGGGGCCATGTTTATTGGGCTATAACTTTTTTGAAAAAATGCTGAAGTATAAGTGAACCCGGGGTCTCATGTAACGTATTTTTAACGTTTGGCGGACTCACAAGAGCCGCATGAGGTTTCGAACAGCTCACTAGTACATACTGTGAATGTCAACAACCGTCAGCAACACGTTGTCTATGAAGCCGGAGGGATTTGATAGCATATGTATATGACAGGAATAGGAAGCCCCAGAAGTAAGGATCATGTCAGGACCCCGGAATATAGTGGCCAAGGTCAGCGCCGGTTCCGGACAAAAATGGGCCTCCTGGGCCAGTAGGCTAGCGGCGGTCCGGACAAAAATCTGGGGTTGTGGTCAAGAGGCTGGAGGCCTAGTCCGGACAAAAAATGCGGCTGGATGCAACTTTTGTTTGGGTGCTTGGCCTGGTGGTTAATTCCGTGTGCTGTCGGCTGGGTTAGTGGTGCTGAGGTCTTCAGTTCGACTCCCTGGATTTGTGTTTTGTTTCTGAGATTAGTTTTTCATTAGGGGTCCTCAAAGTTGAAAGGCGCCGGACGCTTTTTCGCTTTTTCGCCGGTCGCTTATCGGCAAGCAACTTCGGCAGTTGATCACATCACCTTGACTACATACAGTGACAACTTGAATTCATCATCATCATCACATCATTGCACGGGCGGGTGACTGATTGGCAGTAATATTGTCACACACAAACAGTAGGCTCGAATAACTTTGGAGTGTAGGTTTTGCGAGGCACTGGGACTATAGATATATCAGGGAGGGAGCTATATAACATCTTATCCACCCAAGTCGACCCCGTGTGCTCAGTTTACTTATCGATGAGATTCGTGGTACTACTTACGTATCAGCTGACGAGAGTCTATTTCCAAATGCGGCGATAGTGACTCTCAATCACAGACGCACGATCATCACCAATGTGATCAACTGCCGAAGTCGCTTGCCGATAAGCGACCGGCGAAAAAGCGAAAAAGCGTCCGGCGCCTTTCAACTTTGAGGACCCCTATTTTAGTCTGCTAGCCGGGCAGCGGCTGCTGGTCCCGCTGTCGGATGAAATCAAGCCGAGGCTGTTCCGTCCACACAACATGATGGCGGCACGCTCTTTTTTTGATCGCTGACTCACACAATGCCCACCGTCCCCCCCCCTCCATGGGCAACGGCACCCGGCAACGCTCTCGGTCTCGACCATTGTTGCGGAAGACTGGATCAGAAAAGACAAGTGCTACTCTGATCAGCTACCTATCGAAGTTAGAGGACAAATCGGAAGCTGATGATTAGTTTCTATTCTATTTTTCATTCCTTTGGGCTCTACTTAGTTTGTTTTTTTCGCAAGATTACAGGCCCAGATTTACTATGAAAGTATAATTCTGCTAAATTCACAAAAAAAAAAACGATTTTTCAAGGCTACCGCCCGTCCGGACAAAAATCCCGCCACCTAGCCCGAAACCCTTCCGGACAAAAATCGGCCGATCGGGGCCGTCCCGGCGCTAGCCTTCTGGGCTATATTCCGGGGTCCTATCATGTCATCATGACAAGCATATGTACTGCAGAAGATGTGCGGAGTTATATCCGAGACGCATTCAATACTCAAAGCCCCTGGATCGAGCGAAATTTACCAGGAAATAGTGAAGAGAAGATCAGCTTATGGGCTTGCCCCAAGTCCTACAAGTTAAAATCGACCAAACGGTACAGCGGACAAGATTGTGTTCAAGTGTGTTCACCGAATTTGTTGCTATGATGCGTCGCCAATCATTTATTTCACGAGACGACCGACGCCGTCATACATCCAGGCTCTAGCCGGACCGTTAACTGCGTGATCAAGGAGATCGTTGTGCTCATCTTCCACACCATGGCGACCAATCAAGTACGTCTCGACACACATCCACGACGGGACGATTTCTTCTGCTCTTTATACATTCTTGCGTGCAACTCCACTGCCGCTACAAGTAACAAATCCTCGATTCTCAAAATTCCAGGGCAACACGATGAGCGATCCAAACGACCGCCCCAGAACCACGCATGCACTGAAACATAATCAGCGCGTCCGGCTTATGCGTTCGACGCGCAAAGTCGAAGCTTTGCTCGGCGAGACGCCGCTCTTCGTTGACTCCAGTTCCCCACGAACTTCTCTCATCCAGGCGTCCGACACCCGGAGGGCGGTCTACATAATACCCGCGACGCCTCGCTCGTCGTCACTCAACGCGTACATCCCTGGCGATGCCGGACCCTACGCTTCCACTTCCCGCGCGCCCCACGATCACCACCCGCGTCCCCTCCTGGCGGTGCGCGTGCCTAGCACCGCGGAACCCATTGACTCCCCGCCTGAATCTGCTGCATCCCAGGTTTCCTTTTCTACGCAGATCCCGTACACGGACGCCGACGAAGAACGCCGACAACGAAAAAGGAAGATGGCGCGGATCGTGCGCACGCTGGGCACGCAGGTGCCCGCTGACCTGGTTTTCCCGCCAGGTCAGTCGCGCCTCGCAAAGCGACGCTCCAAGCAACGGCTTCTGCGATCCCCGTCTGGGCAAAGCGGGCCATTACGACAACACGACACGATTCCTGAAGACGACCCCGACCCCACCCACAGGCCGATGCGGACTCGGATTCGTCCGCGAGCACGTACTCAACGCTTTCGGGCGGCAAGTGGGTGCAAGTTCCAAAACATCGATCGCCCCCCAATGCGGAGGAGCCGCCTGTGGGGTTCGTTAGGGGTACCACGCATCGTAGCGAGAAGGGATGGAGTGGGGAGTGGGTCTCAGCTGGCTCGGGTGGGAGCGGATGCAAAATATGGACGACGTCGCAAAGAGGCTGCGAGATCTGCGGTTGAGATGAGGAAATTACAACACGTAACGGAAATCCTGGTTTCCATTCAGCTATCCGGGCACCTCCATAATAGCAACCATTGCGCACCTTGTTCTCATACTCGGTCTTGTCCTGCATCCCCGCTTCCTTCGATGCTACCAAATCCGGAGGCCCATACTTTTTATCGCGACGCCGGTTACTCAGGAACATGCTGCATAATTTTGCGCCAATCAATCTTCTGGCCGCTCGAGTAAAATATACAGAAGACGCACTAGGCCAAAAGAACGAGCTCGCAGACGAGTTTAATCTATGAACGGCCTAGCGTCAGTGTTCATTCTTCAGAGTATTGAGACAGAGCTTGTGACCGTGTATCCGGCGAGTAGGCCAGCTGTAGCATCTTGCTGGCGGAATGTGAGCAGGACTGAAATAGATTGAATATCACAGGACTTGCATAGAAGGGCGCTTGCGATTGTTTTCTGCATAAGAAACGCGATCAACAGTTTCTAATAAACAAGAAAAAGGTGTGCGCACACCCTGGATAACATGAGGTTCGAACCGAATAGCCTGAGATCAAGGAACGCACACAAAGGGACCAGCGACATTTCCAAAACAATAAGCCGTGCTGATACATCGTGCTTCCAGCAATGCATTCGCATAGAAAAAATATTTTCACGAACAAGAATATCCCGGAAGCAATGGTCTACATGCGTTCAAAAAGAAAGAAACGAGGACATGTAGACGGAAATGGCTCACTCTATGTGTGTACCCTCCCATATTGGACGAGACCATCACGAGTCCCGCAGCCTAGAGAAAGAAGTGTTGAGCCCTTGAAGGAGAACGAAACGATCTCGCGTACAAATCCGACCGACTGGCAGTTCACAAACCAGAAGGCCACAAGGCGCATCCAAACCTTATGCCTGGGGAGGTACGCCATGCAGGCGGCGGCAACGACACAGGTGATATTTGCGGCGGTGGTGACGAGTAGGCGGGCTTGAATAAATGAACGAATGAGAAGTGAAGTGTTGCCGTCGAATGAGGTACTTACTGCTCGCGAATTTCATCGTGATGATCCCAGCAACAACTAGTGCCACAATTTGCGTCATGTCGCCGACGCTCTTGAGCACCGTAGTTTTTGTAGCTGGACTCCAAATGAAATCGTGTCCCAACAAGAGAGAGGCAGACTTACTGGAGAAGCCCATATCTTGGCTGCAAACCGCCGTACAGTGAGTGCGATGGAGGCAGATATCAGAGAGGCAACTGTACATGATAATGGAAGAGAAATTGCTGTTCAGGGGCGAAGCTTCGTCAGTACGTTGCAAATACGACGGCCTCGAGTAGTGAAGGACAGCTTACCTGACGACGCCATTCGGGATAGCCGCGGCAAAAACCGAAGTGAACAGGATCCAGATCTTAACATCCTTGACTATGTACGAATCGTTGAGTATGTAGATGGCATCTTTGGTATTGTATCATGAAAGAACGAACGCACGGGCGACAAAAACCTGCTCCCGCTTGAACTTCTTGTTTTTGATTCCAAGCTGGTTCCCCGCGACGCGCTGAACGGCGAGGATGCGCATGCGAGGACTCAGAAATGGTGCCGTGGCCTGAATTCAAATTTAGCCATCGTTGTAAAACTAGATGAAGAGTACAAACCGGCGAATCCGGGAGTAAGAAATATATGACGAAAGACCATAGCATCGTAACCGAGCCAAGGATGTAGAATCTGAACATTTGATCATTGTTGAATGTGCGTAGATGAGTGTCAAAACGCGCATGTATTGCCATCTTTCTGGACCCGGGGCTGTTGGACTGATACGTGAGATCCCCGCTAATTATATGAACTCAGTCCGATTGAAGATACAAGCCAGGACATGCACCCACTGGAGGTGTAGCTGCCTATCAAGCCGCCCCAGCCGAGAGAAGAGTACCCTGTAAGTTTCGCTGTGAGGACAGATATTTCTTCGAAAACATACGTACAGATAAACTGTCTCAGCGGAATTTCTTGCTATCAAAAAGGCGTCAGACATCCAAAATGCGATTCAAAAGCATCACTCACGCGTGTCCACCACCAGCCGCTAGACAAGGGGGGATAGTTAGCCTCTGTGACAAATACAATGAGAGAAGGTGAACGCACGTCATAAGGGTTAGACTGGGCGAGACCGACGCCTCGAACATGCCGAGACAGAAGCGATTGATCATCGCCGTCTTGAAATTCGTGCATTTTACCACTGAAATGGCACTGATCAGAAAGCGGGAAAATATTACGAGCTGAGAAACGCGGACTTGTCAACACGCAAAGGCCCCACATGAAGATCGTCACGGCAAGCACCTTCTGAGCTGGATACTTCCCTATGAGAATTTGGATGGGATACTGAGTCACTGCGTAGCCGAAATACACCCTAATGAAGACTGGGTGAGCAGTGAAAAAATGCAAATTAGTGGCAGGGTTGTACATTCCGGACAACCAGCTGTAGAGGGATGTAAATTGGTATACAGATCCCTGAGGAACGACGTACTTGAACTGGTTTCCATGAAGCTTCAGTGCTGCCTGAAAACCAAAGAGGTTTGCATAGTTGAGAGCGGTTTTCTACATAAGGAAAATCAGCTCGACTCCAACTATCACTGAACGTCTCACGTCCAAAAATTGGAGCGTCTGCGTCACCAAAAATATCACGAGAATGGTAAGGTCAATCCGCCACCGGATCGCCCTGTTTTCCCCAGGGGTTATCTCGTGGTGTTCTTCCAAACCCTGCTTGTAAACGCTGTATCCAACATTGTCATCCTCCTCGCCCTCGGATATAGCGCCGAGGTTAGTTCCTGGCGGCTTAGAAGCGACCTTCTCCTGGATATCCGTGGAGATAGACGTCCCCGTCACCGTGCTTTCCGACCGTGCGAGAGCCACGGTAGCCATGGGCAGGGCGAGGGTCGAAAGTGCTACCGGTCCGTGGGTGAACTCTTTTTATCATCGTACGTAACAGCAGGTTGACCACCTGATCACGGCTCTCCGCATTAATTATAAATTCTTATGTGATGTGGGGTTAAGGCACCCAGGCTATCATGCACATGAGCCAACGCGACTCTTGCCGACACGCCACATGTCTGACCCCGTTCTCGCAAGCCCTCCAGGCGACTGCTGCCTGAAGTCTTTCCCCCATCAAGGGACGCCCACCGGAAAATTTATCACCATCGCCGACGTTGGAACTTACATTTCCCGCCCACCCACGTCCGCCAAGGAGAATCGTATTATTCTGTGCGTACCAGAAACTTTGTGGGCGCCTTGGACGCTACAATATCATTCAGCTATTTCCCCGACGTTTGGGGCATAGACACGTTTGTTAACGGCCAGCTCCTGTGTGATTTCTACGCCTCGCAGGGTCTGTCGCACCGCGCTTGAACCGAACGAAATTCGCTCATTGGGGTTACATCGTTGAATCATCTTGTCTTAGGCTTCCTCGTGTTAGGGATCGACTACTTTCGCGGGGTATCAAAAAGCCGATATGATATATCATCTAGGTTGATGTTGTCTTAGGACCCCGTTCACTTGCATCGCAAAGATCGCAACGATACCACTACGGACCCCGGGTTTGACTTCGAGGCTTGGAAGGCTAAACATATGGCTTTCGCAGCGGTAGCCGTACCACAGTGGATCGAGGCGGTGAAGGCGCAATTTGGTGGGTCGCACCGCAGTGTCGTCCTGGCATGAAAATGGAAATGTCTGTGCAGGGACATCGGAGACGAAATACGCTGCGGTCGGGTATTGCTTTGGTGCGCGTCCATTGAGCTGTACTCCAGTATCGGATTTTCAATTCAACACCGTCAGGCGCCCCGTATGTCATGGATGCGCTCTCAGTGTCATCGTCCACTGCATGTAGGGGCCGACTCTGGGTCGCGCCCTATCACCATTGACGATTTCAAATTCCAGGCGTCGGCGCGTTCGGCCATCCAGCTTTCCTTAACGAGAGTCATTTCATCAATTGCGCGCGTATGTCGTGAACTCTCCTTGAGAACAATAGATCTTACCTGCTGGATTATACAGGACCCCTTTTTCTCTCCTGCGCCGAAACAGACCATACATTCCCCATTGCCTCCCGGCACCGCGCTGAAGAGCTTCTCATCGCGAACAAGTGCACGTTCCACGTCCAGCTCTTCTCCGGCGTGGAGCACGGCTTTGCGTTACGTGGAAACATGGAGGATGCGTACGAACGTCAGTCTCAATTGAAGCAGTTCATACTGGCACGAGCTGAACCGTTTTCAACAAGGATTCACGAAGGAAGAGAGTGCCAGCGCGATTGTACGTTGGTTCAACAAGTTCATGTCTTGATCAAGTATGACGCGAAAGCTCGCGCGTTGTCAATGTACTATATATGTCGGAATATGCTTGCCAGATTCAAACATGCATCGAGTTCAACGGGATATTACGAGCGCGATGGACTCGTAGTGTAGAGCGGATCTCTTCGTCGCCTACAAACGCGGGAGGCATCCACTGATGTCTTGACTGGGGGCCCCTTTCATCCGGATCCATGTCGGGGGCAAGCAGACGCTCCAGAACATCACTGGATGAACAAGGTCGCACATTAACCTTTTTTCCTTCCATGGAAGCGAGCGTACATACACGAGGAACGCGGAGGATGGCCATCTGTAACGCGTGTTTCGTCGACAAGTGAAAGCGGCTAGCTGACTGAATGGACTTACCGCGGTACTTGAGACTTCAGAACGTTCAGCGCGGTGTGGATGTGCGTGTCCGGCACCGTTCCACTATTGGGATCGGACATCTCGAGAATGAAAAGCACCATGGCCGAAGTAAATACGGGATTCTGAACGTATGAATGAGGATTCAAGGTGGGGTATCGTTATGTAACACGCGTGCATACTAACCTGACTGAACGGCAGCGGCGTATCCGGGGTCCGGCGCCGATGCGCATCTGCGATATCGATACACCTGCGTGCGGCATCGACGCAAATGTCACGGTTAGGGAGGGCCTGCGAACATGTTTGGCGAGCAGCTTGGCAACGAGGTGTCGGGATCTCATACCACGTCCGGGACAGCGGTGGAGTCCATCGAGGTAATGAAGCGTCGATGGAGGTGGAGGCGAGTGTAGTAATAGAAACAATGCAGTGCCGCGGACTGCGTTGTAGTCACCGTGTCCGGCAAGTTGGGAGCCCATACAACTGTATGTCGTTGGTTAAAGGTGTCGGTTTGATGGCCGCCGGGCGGTGGGGACGCACGATAAGGGGGCACGGTACTCAACCAGCTCGTGAGTGCCGCGTCGATGCGCATCGTCAGCGCGGTCTCGGGCATTACGACCACGTCGACGCGGAACGCGGTAGAGCAGTACTGTGGGAAGATCATGAGTCTAATCCCCAACACCGTGCGCTGAGCATCGAATCACCAGTGCTCGGTCAATAAAGTTCAAAATCCGGTAGAGACCGATGAGAGAATTGAAAAAAGCGACACCGGAAAGAATTGTCGTAGAACAGGGTTGTGTTATATGTCCTGGCCGACCCCGCGTCGAATGTTGGTTGTCCCATTCGCCCATGAGGTCAACATCAAAACTACATATGCAGACGACTGTGAGCCGCATATATAAAGGAAGTGTGGAGACGGAAAGAGACAGATGCATAGCAGACATACGTACTCCAAGGAATCCAAGTACGGCGCCCGTCCAAGCGCGTTGCTCGCCTCCGAGTCGAAGAAGAGAAGGATCCTGCTGGCATTCAGCGACCAGAGTGTGATAGAAAGAACCGCGCTTACCAGAAAGCTTGTTTTTCCAGGTGCTCTTCCTGGATCGCGATGGAATCGGACGACGGTGTCGGCGTTGTTTTCCTACGGTGAGCGCCCATGTCATGGGCAAGCCGCATGGCAAAACCAATAATGGACCAGCATGCCCGGGGACCGCGCGTCCATCTTAGGAATTCTATGGCTAGCTGCAGCAGATTTGAGATGAGAAAGAGAATGGAAACGATCGACACGAACACAATATGCTTGTAGATCGTGGAAGGTAGACTGTTGTCGTAAAGAGTGCCCGCAGAGCTTGACTTGCTCGTATAAGCTCCATCCATGAGCCTCACGCTCCTGGGGGAAAAAGGCGGGATCTGTGATATAAAGCGAGCCCACGGCACAGACAAGAAGCACCGTCGGCGCGAATTTGCTATCGACCAGATGTCGTCGTCTCTGAATGTCTCCCATGAACGTCGGCTGATGAAGCAGGGGAATGTGAACGTTGACATGGGAGAAGTAAAGAGACACAAGTGTGAGCAGCAGCTCGTTCGGGAACCTCAAGTTGGGTTCTGGGGGCCGTACTTCCCACTGTTTGATTGGAAAAGGTCACAGCTTCAGTTACAAGAAAGCGACGCAGACACACTGTTTTGATTTTCCAGGGTTTTTGCAAATTCGGGGAATCAGAAAGAGCCGCTTCTTCCCGACTGTCGCCTTGAGCAACATAGCCTCATTGGATTGACCCCGGAATGCTGTGTCGGGTGACTCGTCTCTAAGCGAGAGAGATCGGAAGCTTTCGGCGATGTCAGTAGACTCAAAATCGTTCGGATGTGAAGGACTCAGAGGCTGAGCGAGGCGCGTTATGCTTTTTTTCGTCAATGACATCCGGAACGATTTGTGCTTCTGGTAGATTTCCTGGATGGTCATTTGCGCGACTTTGAGTCGCGTTTCTAAATTTTTGACATAAAGTTCTTGTTGCGAGTACACTTGTCTGACCTGTGAACTTGCTTATTTCAAAGAGGTAGATTGCGTGCGGCAGAAAGAATACCAAGGCGGGTTCAAGGTAGGTGCAACTGAAGCCTTTTTCAATGCAGCGAGCACAGCGTTCTTCTCCGTTGCCTAAAAATCACGAAAAGGCGAACTCCCAATAGGTATGAGATGGCTTACAGCGCCCTAAACAGGAATCAGAGTAGCAGCACAAGACGAAGGCGACGTACGCTTTGTTCGCCTGCAGATATCGCATGCGCGCGCCTTCTTGAAGAGCTCAAGTGGGTCAGAGGCTTCGAGGCTCATGGACGTTGTGGTGGACGCGTTGCAGGCGGTGCGCACAGCATCAGTGCCGGCATCCGGTCCGTCTCTGCCGAACTCTGCCGAGATTTTCGTCACCCCGAGTACTATGCTTATGCTTCACACGGATATCACAAGAAGGAAGGAAGCGACACTGAGGATCACATGAAATGGCAGCCATCGATATCGGTGTAAGCGTTATAACTTATAGCTGTCCAGCCCCGGAGGACTCAGGAATCCCGCCAACGGCAGCCGGCTGCTTTCGCGACAAGAATTGGAACGCTCATCTTCGCTCGCTATACCCTGGCACATCTCTCGCTCTTTTCACCTACCCATCTATCCATCTGTTTTTTTTTCTGAGTGCAGACTCATAAGCAATGTTTCTCCGTCACGCCGGCGCTCATCAAGTTGTCAATCGCAACTACAATTGCCCCACTCCGAGCTCACCTCACTCCAGTCCAGGATTTGCAACAATGCTGCAGCTGATATTTTCGCTGGAAGCATTACCTACAATTCCTCGCCAATTTTTTTTTATTGCTGGAACCAGCACATCACACCGTATCGGGCAGCGCCTCTATACACTCCTTGAGGCGCCGTAAAATAAGGTCTTTATCGTAAATCGCACCACCGCACCATCTGCCTGGCATTTAATACCCCAACAGGCCGTTGCTTCACGCCACTCATCGACCGCAAAGCCGATCACGGTGTCTCCCAACGGTCTTTTATCCATCTCCATGAACACCTATACGCGAATGCTTCGATTGAACACTCACTTACTCTTGTGTAGACTTCACAATGCACTCACGCGTACTCGGTACTCGCGCCACGCCGAACGGTCCATATACAGCCCGCACTTGGCGCAGTTTCCGCTGACATTTGCGGGCGCAAGCTCCTGCGGATTCTCCCCGCTCAGTATCCGATCAAGCTCGTCTCGTCGGCGCCGATGAAGCGCCAACAGCGCCAGCAAACTGCTCGCGGACAGCCGGCGCAGCGCCGCCTCGTGTGCGGTGTCGTACAAAGCGAGCGCGAGCGTCCCGCGCACCGCGAGCCGCGCCTCGTCTGCCCATCCGAAGCGCGTTGACAGAGCGTAGAGGCGAAGAGGGTCCGTGGGAAAGCGGGGTGCGTTACTGCATCGCGCGCACGCGCGATCGGACCCGGTGCGGACCAGCGCTCGGCGAGACTTAGCGCTGCCTCAGCCGCGTCGAAGTCTGACAGGGATTCCGGCGGTACGAGACCGCAGAGGATGGAAAGAACCCAGACGAGTGGGGGTCGGACGCGTCAATAGGTATCGGACGGGCATCCGCATGACGGGAAGCGTGGCGGCGAAGTGCGCGGTTGCGCTGCGCAAGATAAACCTGGCACCCGGAAGAGCGTGCCGTCCAGAGATTGGAGTACGGTGTCTGCCTCGGGGTCGCTGAAGAGATCGTGGTACTCGTTTATGCTCTGGGCCGCATTCTCCGACTCCGAGGGCATCGTTGTTCTGGGTAGGATTGAGGTGAGACAACGTGGAGGAAACGTGTTATGCACGCTACCGTAAGTACGAGCACTAATTTCAAGTTTTGGCGGGCATCAATGCATCACTGTTTTCGCGTCAGCACTGATCTGTCCAGCCAGAGTCCAGTCCAGCGGAGTCCAGCGGCTTGGCCTCGTCGGCAGGTAAGCGATGATTAAACATAATTCACTGAGTCACTGTTCCGTGATCTCCGCACGAAACATTAATTTCTTTTTTTGACGAAACTTCATAAGTTCGTTGAGAGACGTTCACCGATCGGCGACGTTCCATAGGTAAGGTA
>QVIE01001643.1:0-12694 GCA_013387415.1 Panellus pusillus | reverse complement strand
ACTCATCGATGTCATCTCTGATCTGTTGATAGCCTTCTTCTGTGTTTTTATTGGTCATCTTCCCACGGTTCAACTTTCCCGACTTTCTCTCCGTGTCTTGTTGTGTACTCAGCATTCTAGGAACTCGTAGTATGTTCTAGATACTAGTATTCTGAACAGTATATAAGCTGTATTCTAATCCTCACAATAATTAACACTTTTATTTCCTGCACAATTCATTGTCAACAATATTCTGCCTTCACAAAATCCTGTTTCCGTGTAGCCTGAGTCATTCGAAATGACGGCACCGATGTGGGCCATAGACTGGCACGGCTCATTTGTCGACACCACTGTGTGTCTGCAAGACTTGACCCGAGGGTGGGGGGAACACTGAAATCTGTTCCTACGAAGACCAGTAACAATTTACAACAGGGTGCATACATATTGTAGACTGTAGTCAACGTATTATACACAGACCATCACGGAAGAGCTGCGCAACCGAGAATGGATGAGAGCCCGAGAACAATGCTAGATAACAGAGATTGCCGACCGCGGTACAGTTCGCTGAGGCCCACAGTCCTGCACCGATAATGTATTGGTATGTTTCAAGTCTGGGAATTCGGGGAATTCGAACATGCTCAGGCTCCGAACAAAAAAAAGGACAGGAAGTCAAATTTTAGGGCCACACAGCACATCAAACGGCAGAATCCGGCGCCCGGCTCGGTGTTTCTCTCACGGTTGGACTTATATAAGAGGCTTACTAAATGCATGTTACGAATTACGGAGCCAGGCCGAACTGGGCGTGTGGAAAACACTTCCGAGAGTTCCAGAGCCAAGAGTTTCTTCGAAGACCACTTATTTACTAAGATGCAAGGACCAGACGAGGCCTTCTTTCACTCACCATGCTCCACGTTCTTTGTCTCCTCTTCTTCGCCACTATGACCTTTGCTGGGCAGCCGCTTGTCCGAAATGAAAAACACCAGGACGGCGCGCGGAATACGACAGACTTTGCTCCCGGACTACAATCGTACTACACCGCGGACTGGGAAGACTCCGAAAATGCCTCGCAGCGCCATCCTGGGCTTATCTTGACGCATGCCCTGCTCATGTGTATAGCCTTCTTTTTCTTTCTACCCATAGGTGCCTTCTTCCTTACCGCATCCATCGACTTCATACTCAATTTGAATTTATCCAAGGCATTACTCTGCGCTCAGTCAAGCACCCGCTGCACGGAGCCGCTGTGTGCGCCCAGTGGTTTTGTGTCGCTTTTGCGTTGGCCTGCGGGTCTGTATACAAGAAATTGACGCCAGATATGTGAGCATTTGTGCTTCTCATAGTTCTCGACATGTTTGACATACTATATCAGGTACCCCGGCGAGAGTCATTCAAGCCACGGATACATCGTCCTTCTCATTGCCTTCGCCGTGACGCTCGTCGACACGGCGGACACCATCCGTCGTGTCATCACATTTGTTCAAGCCAAAATATATATGTTCAAGGCTTTCGTCAAGCAGTTGCCAAGTGTGGGTACTCCCCCTCTGTGAGCCTCGGCAAAAGGTCCGAGTACATTGCTCTCAGCGAGGATGACTCCGACACGGATGCAAACGCTCGCGACCAATACGACGGTTTGCACGGTACGCCATCTCGCTCCGAAGAAGCACTCCACGAGGCCCACGATTCGCGCACCTCGCTTTTCCGTCGCGTGGGCAGGGCAATCTTCGCCATATCGGAGCGGTTCCTCCTCTTCGCCGCATTTGCCATGCTTTTGTCAGGCATCGCAATCTACTTCGGTGCGGCGCTCCATGCTTCATATTCCTCTGACCCTCGACTTACATGTTGTTCACAGGCGGCTGCAAGGATCGATATCTTAACGGATGCCTAGCGCACCTCATCAGTAAGCTCACCTTTTTCTGCCTTCTCTCTCCGCCTTCGCTTACCCCACGTACGCCTGTAGAGGGTGGCATCTTTTGGGCGTACGGCCTGCTCAACTTCGCCCGATTCCTGGGTTTCTGCTCCGCACTGGGCTGGGCATGGAACCGCGTCCCCGCCTCTTCCACCGGTCGGTATCCTACAGCGGAATTCGTAGAGTCGTTTGTGATATTTCTCTACGGGGCGACGAATACTTGGATGGAGCGGTGTGTCCCCATTTGAATGGTGATTTCTCGATTTCATCAACGCACAGATTCTCCGCGCATCCCGGCGACCCGTATACGACCAAGCAGATCGAGCATATTGGGATCGCCGTCATGTTCTGGTGCGTCGATTCCTTCCCTTCTGTGCATCCAATAAATTTCCAATCTGGCCATTTAGGTTCGCAGGCCTCCTAGGCATGGCTGTCGAGTCCAAGTCCATCCGCAGATGGTTGACTGCTCTGGGAACGAGCTCCCAGGCAGATGTGGGGCCTGCGCGTGATACTGATAGCCTGAGCAACACCGGGACAGCGAGTCTCAACCCTTTCCCTGCACTGGTCATCGGCATTACGGGCGCCGTAATGGGGTCTCATACCCAGGTGACTAGCCACGCGCATTGACGTTCGCTTCCCGAGCTGGCACTCATTACTCTCATCTCATCCAGAAACACCTCTTCGAAGTCCAAATCCACGCCCTCTGGGGCGGCCTCATCCTTGGGTTCGCCGTCCTGCGCTGCGCGACGTATTTCTTTCTCTGGCTGCGCCCCGTGGCGACGCATTCGACACGCCCCTCCCACCCGCCAACGGAAGCCCTGGCGGCTTTTTCCATGGCAGCGGGCGGAGTGAGTATGATGCTGAGTGTGGAGGATGTCACGACCGCGGCGATGAGGCGCGGAAGGGATGGTGCGTCATCTCTTGGGCATTATTTCATCCATCATAACGCAGATGAGCGGCTCAACGTATTCAAGATATAATGCTGTTTGTCGTCCTCGCCGTGTCGAGCACGTGTATCGCGTTTTGCTGGGCGGTCGGCATCGTTGCGTTTGCGGGGTGGCTCAGGACGCGTGTGGCGAGAACGTTAGACTTGCCGGCGCTGGGGCTTAGCTCATAAGCAGCAGCGACTAAGTTCAAATCGAAGATTGGACGTCGTGATTGGGAACAGAGGACTCAAATTTGTTTCTTCCGAGGAAAGGGATGTAGAACTTCTTGGTCGTGACATGACTGTCTATTATTAATATCCGTGTGCTTGGGATGAAATTCAAAGTCGAGTTCAATAGAAGTGCGAGCAGATCGAAAACTCTGAATGCTGCGGCGCGCCGACCGGTCGCGAGAATTTCCGAGCGAAGGGGCCGAAGGTCCTCTCGCCTTTGAAGACATCAGAGGGGAGAAAGGCATCTGTGGATAGAAGTATTCAGCTTGGAGACAAACCAGATGTACAGTAACACCGTCCATCGCGATCCGATTTACCTATGAAACATGATTAGAATCAGATTCCCGCCCCACCCGTAACTTCCAACGTGTGCCCGCTGACATACGACGCCAACGGGCTGGCGAGGAACAGCATCGACGCCGCCGCTTCATCTGCGTTCCCCACCCCTCCTCAGCGGGATGCCTACGTTCTCCTTGGCCGCTTCGGGTTTCGCACCGGGCACACCCAGCGCGACTTTCTTGCCATCAATCTCCATCGTCGCCCCTGCCTCCTTCGCAGCAGTAAGCCGGGTATGGATGAGCCCGAAAGCGACGGTGTTTGCGCGCACGCCGTACGGTCCCCACTCCTTCGCGATGGTCTTCGTGAGACCTATGACGGCGGCCTTGGCTGCGGCGTAGTTGGCCTGTCCGACGTTCCCGTGCAGACCGGATGTAGAGGAGACGTTGATGATGGAGCGGTTTTCACGGGCTTCGGGCTTGAGCCGGAAGTACGGTGCCGCCTGGCGGATGAGTCTGAACGGTGCGCGGACGTGAATCTTCAATATTATGTCGAACGTGTCGTCCGGCGTTGTGTGCAGCATTTTGTCAAAGGTGAAGCCGGCTGTCCCGTCGTACCACTTGTCAGCGTTCCTCACCTCGAGAATCTCTCAGAGAACGCACCATTGTTCACAATGTGATTGATCTTGCCGTATTTCCTGTTTACAAAAACAAGTTGGGCCGGCGAACAAGGAAAATCAATGTAGGCGGCACACGCACTGCACTGTCGCGTCTACGATCTTCTTGGGAAAGTCGTCCGCGCCGACGTCTCCGGCACGGCGAGGGCATCACCACCAGTTGCTTTGATCTCGTCCGCAACAGACGTGAGCCGCTTCTCGTCGATGCTACGGCGGTTTGAGTTGGTCAGAGACTATAACCTCATGAACGTACTCGCTGATGACCACCTTCGCGCCCTCGCGCGCAAAGAGAAGTGCCGCGCTGCGCCCAATTCCCTAAACATGCCTCAGGCTCGAGCCTCGCAGTCTGAATGTTTCGGGACGAGATTTGACACACCTGCCCCGCACCTGTCAAGCCACGTCAGTAAGCGCTTCGCGCTGAAGGCAAAACGGGCTAACCAGTAATGATAGCGACCTCGCCCGCAAGAAGCCCACGCCCGTAGGTGCTGGAGAGGTGCTGCGAGACTTGAGAGAGACGCTCAGACATCGGAGTATGCAGCACTGCTAGCAGACGACAAGTGCACGGAGTGATGCCTCCGGGTCGGTAATAGCAATGCCCGGCATCACCGGCTGTCAAGCTCCCGCATCCCCTACCTCAGCCTGCAACCTCCTGCAACACATGTACAAGATGTCAGTACAAAATCGTACGATGCTGCAATTTACGGATCCTGATACGGTCCGCAAACTCAGTTGCAGTAAAATTTTCAATGTGAATTTGTAACTACAGGCTGTACTGCATCAGCGCAGCCGTGTAGGTTGCTTTTTCTCTACAAAAGAAGGTGGTCCCGAGCCTCGAGGTGCCCCGGTTCGGCATTCCCATCCGCGGATTCCCCATTGTGCTCCGGCGCCTGTGACCTAATATGTATCACTAAACATCGACCACCGCACCATCACCGCAAGTGTTTGCGTCTCGGCACTTGCTCTTCACGCTCCTTCACTCTTCACTTCCAAATGTCCCGCTTTCCAGCAAGATACCTGTTGGGCGTACTCTGGACGTTCTTCGCCGCCGCGTCGTGCGCGCAGTCCACCGTGTTCCAGATACCCTCTGCCGTCCAGAATGGCAGCAGTATTGCCCAGTTCACGTCCGCTTCCTCAGGGCTTGACGGGCTCATGGTACAGCCTATAAACGGCTCCGCATTCGACTGGTGGTACTTCGACGTCGTATCCACGGACCCTTCCGTCCTTGCCTCTGTCGTCGTTACGTTCTTTGCCAGCTCCCAACCCGCGTTCCCCTTGTTGTCTCCAGCGGACACGATCACTGTTGCGCGCATCTGGGTCTCCTTTCCCAACGGCACGCTCTGGGAGGCTACTGCCAACGGTGAGGAAAACGCTACAGTCACCGCGCTTGGCAACGGCTCCTCCGGGGACTGGCACGGCACTGGTTTCAGCTGGACAGGCAGTCCTGACTCCAAGGAGTATGTGATCGACATCGACGCGCCGGCCCTGGGAGTCAAGGGCACCATTATCTTCCCTTCGGCGAGTATTGATCTCGGTGATCAGAGAAGCTTTTCGTAATTTTCAATCAAATAGATTGCCCCCGCACATTACCCTTGTGGGCCCGTCGCTCCGGGTCAGAACCTTCAAGTGGGCCCAAGCATCGGGTGGGCAAACGCCGTCCCTGATGCAGCATCCGTCGTCAACCTTGACATCGGCGGCACGCACCTCGAGTTCAAAGGCACCGGGTACCACGACAAGGTACGCTGCTCTTTCAATTGCCCCGTCCCGGATGACCATGGAGCTAACTTTCATGTAGAACTGGAGCAACAAGCCCTTCACGACGAACGTCGCGTCTTGGTACTGGGGCCACGGGCGCGTCGGGCCATACTCCATCGTGTGGTTCGACTTCCTCGACCGCACGGGGACAGAGTGGGTCAGCGCGTACGCAGCCGAAGACGGACGCATCCTCGCCGCGAGCTGCGCCCCAGCCAGCATCCGTGTGCGCCCCACCGGCGTGAACGCGACGTACCCACCCGTGCTCAGCACGCCTGATCCTACGGGGTATACGATTGCGCTCCCACTCGCGGATGGGGAGGGTTCTTTGTCAGTGCAGGTGAACGTGCTCTCGCATTTGATCACCCCGAACCCCGAGTATGCGCGGATGATTGGGAATCTGAGCGCGGTGCTCGTGCAGCCGCCAGCTGTTAGGGGGGCGAGAAAAAACACGACGTTCACTGGGATGGCTTTGTTCGAGCAGTTCAAGTTGACTGCGTGAAAAGGGTGAACTGTTCGCTGATCGCCTTGGATAGATATATACCTTAAAAAATTAGCACAGTATTGGAGCTGTAATTGGGAACAGATGGAAGGGAAGAGATAATTTCGTCTGCCATCGCAGTCCAGCTGCTCGGGGGCCGAAATGACCCAGGTCGAGTGCAGGCTAGTGATCATGCATTTCGAAAGGCCTGCGGCTACTGTAAGTATGACGTTGAAGTCTACCAAGGCATCCTGCTCGACTTCGGATGCGGCTTGTAGAGTAACCACTCCAATATGTGGACAGGAGAAATTGAATCGAACACAATAAATGAAGTACGGATGCAGACGGACTTCCGCCAAACGTACCACTCTTCGCTTGACCAGGCGTTTGACGAGAACAAGAAGGTAAGTTCCAATGGTAAGTAAGTCTGCGAAGAAGCTCCAGAACCATCTCCTAGTGCAGCCGCCTTGCATCCACCATCGCCGAGAAACGCCGCTGCATTCACGTACGCACTCTCAGACTTGTGGCGCAGTCTGGGGCAAAGAAGTACCAGCAACCGCGATTCACCCGACCAATTGTGACATAGAAAACGATTAGAGCAAACGCGAAAATTACTCTAGTAAGTATGTAGGGTGTCACTATTTTGCTCAAAAGGGTTACGACGCGGCCTGATGCGCCTCCTTGATCAGATCCGCGGCTTTTTCTGCGACGGCGATGACGACCGCGCACGGGTGGCCGGCGACGGATGTGGGAAACACGGAGGCATCGACGACTCGCAGGCCTTCGACGCCGTGTACTCGTAGCGACGCGTCTACGACGCTGTCCTCCGCGGATAGACCCATCTTTGCGGATGAAGTCTGGAGAAGTGGGCGTGCCGGCAGTCAGAATGCAGGAGTAAAAAAAGTGGGGCAAAGCAGATACGCACAGGATGCCAAGCGGTTTGTCCGTTGCGCTTGATCCATTTCGTGAGCGCCTCGTCCGACACCTACAGTAGATCAGTCGAAGCACTCATCGATCGTCATGGACGGAGAGACGCACTGTATCAGGATCCGCGTCGCCCGGCCAAAAGTACGTCGATTCGTCTGTCGAATCGGCAGACAGCGCGAGAGCGCTAGCTAGCGGCTCTGTGCGTGCGATCCGCAGCGCAAGACGCGTGGCTGTGATCAGGACGCGGAGATCCTGCTCATCAGATAAATAGCTGGCGGTGGGTGTCAACAGGCGAGCGGAGACTTGGAGGTAGTACACGTACTTGGGGTCGATGAGCGGCGGATGGTGCATGCTCGCGCCGGACAAGGTGATCCTCCCCTGGCTCTTGGGATCGATTGCAATGCTACCCTGTCAAGAACAGTACATCACTCAAACAAAAATTCCTACGAGACAAGGAAATGGGGAAATGGAAGAAGACGGGAAACGCACGACCGTGATCCCGTGCATACCGGGAGTTTTGGTCGCGCCGCTGTCCACCACGCAGAACGGCGCGAAAAAAATCTCAATGTCGGGCGGCGAGCTGGCGGCTGGGGCGGCGGAGTGATCGATGACTTTGGAGTCCGTGCCGGGCGAGGGCCTGCAACGCACGTAAGAAAAGAGACAGAGAAGAACATGTAGGCACGTACACAATGGTCTCAGAGTGCACAAAGATCCCCACGGGCGCAGCTGTAGACGCCATCTCGCCCGTGCCTGACATCAGCCACTTGCTGAGCGCAACAACGCCGCCGAGCGGAGAGAGAATGTGGTCCCACGTCTTCCCCGCCTTGGCGCGCAGCACCAGCGAGCCCGCCGAGAAGTGCTGATGCCGCGATGCCTCAGTTGCGATAATAGCGGGGGAGCGGATGCGCTTACGTCGAGCACGTTTTTTCCGACGAGCGGTAACTCGCGGATCACGCGGATTTTATGCTTGGCGAGCTCGTCTGCGGGGCCAAGACCGGAGACCATGAGAAGCTGCGGAGTGGCCACCGCGCCCGTGCTGACGATCACCTCGTGCCGCGCCGCGACGGCGAAGAGACGTCCGCCGTTCTTCTGCGTCATCAGAACACCGGTTGCGCGAGGAGCTGCGCCATCCGTGTCCTCCTCAATAACGAGGCGCGTGATGCGCGTCTCAATGGCAACTGTCAGATTCGGACGGCGAAGAACGTCGGGGGTGAGGTAAGCTGTAGCTGCGGAGCTCCCTGCAGGGCAAGTCGAAGGATGAGCCAAATATCCCTTGGGACAGATGTCGGCGACGCACGTTCTCCGCGGGGATCAACGGACGCGGCGAAGTACGAGACACCGGCAGGACCCTTGTCCGCGTTCATATCCCTGAGCTGAGTGAGACACCGGCTATGGTGATGACACGTGGACCGTACGCAATGCGCGGGATGCCAACATTGACGGCTGTATCGATAATTGTCGCGCTGATTGGCTGAGGTATGCTTAAGACGCGAGGGGGTAGTGACGGCGGTGAACGCACTGCGAAGGGCCCGTAGCGTGTAGATACGCGTCCTGCGCTACTATGCAGTGTTGTGTCGATATCCGGGAAGTTCGAGTTGGGCTGTACTTCTCGGCTTTGGTGAAGTATCTGTGTCATGTCGTCAGACTGAGTCGGAACGCGTCAATGCTTTGTTACTTCGCCATTTCGGCGGGCCCCCAGCCGCCAGCACCTGCGTTTTCCCATGCGGTAAAATCTGAGGAGGAATCAAAGGCAAGTCAGAAAGACAGATGGCTGCGTACTTTCAGGAGAGCATCTCTGGTATACGGACGCATTGACAGAGCTGCGCATTCGAGATGATAGTCAGCGCGCTGGGAAACAAAAAAAGGACTTGCCTTGTCCCCCCAAGGATCTTTCCTCGATCCCAGGCCAACTTCTGACCATTTAGGTTCGTTGAGGGCTGGCACGAAAGTTCAGGTTACAAACATAGCCCATTGTCGAGTACCTCACACTGTTTTATACTTCCAGTTCACCGCGGTGGGGAAGAGCTGGGTGAATGCCAGGGGAATGCGAACGAGGAGATTTCCCTTGTTGCTGCACGGCAAAGCGCGTCAGACGCACCATTTAGGACAAGTTCGGCAGCGTACCTTCCACCAGCCTCGATGAGCAGCACAGAGGTGTCAGGGGTTTCACTCAGCCTCGAAGCCAGCACGCAGCCCGCGGTGCCTCCGGTATCTTGAGTTCAGCCCTTCCTACTTTAACTTGAGGTGGAGATGGACCTACCGCCTCCGCAGATGATGTAGTCATACGTTTTCCACGATTTTCGCTCCGGTTTGAGACCATTGGCTACCTCCTCGCTGACCGGGGTCGCAAATTGGCTAGGATTTGACGAGAGCTTGGAGGAGGCCACACCCATGCCGCGGCAGCAGACAGAGAGCCAATACAGTCGAGATGAAAAGTCGCCCACCATCTCCCACCATCCATCATGCGAACAGTGACCGGAGATGGATATCAGACGCCGTCGCGAGTCTCCGCGGGGAGCGGATGCTTCCAGCGGGAATTAATGTACGAAAATCTCGGAATGCTTCTGCTGCCTGAGTATCGTTAGGTGAGAACCAACGCTCCAAAAAAAAAAAAAAAAAAAAAAAAAGGAGTTGTGGACCAAAGGAAGGTCCGTGCGCATTGATTACATCTGCTTTGCCTTATCACAAGGTCTGATCATGAATGCCGCCCTCTTGTATTTTCTAGATTCTGCCGCCCTTCACGGCGCTATTCCATCGCCACTCCACAGGTAATTGGACGAACCAAGGTCCGTTCCAATATCTGTGATATCCATCTTCTAGATTGTCCCTCCGAGCGGAGCGAACGCGGCTTGAATATGCCCAAGGAGTATTGGTTGCCAGTCTATCCCGTCTGTCAGTCCTATTTTTACGTGGAAGAGGCATAAGCTCCGTGGCGTCCACCTCGACGCGACTTTACAGCCAGTATATTCTTGTGGCTGTTGAGTCTTGCATTCTTAAGACGAGGGGCACATCGCTATCCGTTTCCTCCCACCGGCTCTTGATTCGGACATGGCTTCCCTGGGTCTTCCCCCAGATCCTCTGGATCCAGCAGCCGCGGCGGCTCTTGCAGCGGACATAGCAGAGGTAAAGGAGGTCTTTGGCACGTCGTTCATAGGTAAATTACGCCTTTTCGGCTTAGTGAGTACTGAAACTACTGCGCAGGATTTGCGGTCGCCACGACGTATGTCATCTCGCCTGGTGTCTTGCCAAGAGAAAAAAATACGGATTGAAGTTCCACTTTTGCACAGGGCCTACGGAATTGTGCTGCTGCAGTGCTATCTGTATTTCAGAAACTACCCCAAGGATAGCGTCCGACTGAAATTGACGGTAGGCGTCTAGCAGAAAATTTGTCATCACAGCCTAATGTCTTGTAAACCCAGGTATCGATGTTATGGTACGCGTGGCGCTCGCCCGCTCGCCTTGCTCGCATGACTTACCGAATCCAGGTTATTCGATACAATGTCTACGATAATGGTAAGCGCACTCGCTGTACACATACTTTATCCTCAACTTCGGGAATCTCGCTGCGGATGCCAACATACCCTGGTACACTCACCCCCATTTTATCCATTCCTTCACTCAGACTATATATTCATCAGGAGTTTTGCTGTGAGCAGCTTCTCGCCTAACTCACACACTCACTGACCATTGCCGACAGCTTGAAAATGGCTTCCTGGTCAGTTTCCTTGCGGGAGCTTGTACTTGCCACTTACCTCTCGTCTCCAGACGATGACCACGATTACTGCTCAATGGTGGGTTCTATCACGTTCGACTCCATCTTATATCCTATCAACTCAAATGCGTAAGTTACTATGCCTGGCAAATATGGCACAGTAAGCATTCCCTTCGACTGTCCAACCCGATAATTTACCGTTAATTGCAGTCAGCAACGGGAATGTAGTCGTGACGGGCAGCATTGTAAGCGGTAGTGCAATGAATAGAGCGTAGCCCAGGCTGAACGTGTTCTGTAGCTTCTCCTGGCTGTCGCATCATGCGGTATGCCCTGTTCTCTTCGCTTTCGGACTAGTGTTAATCGGAATCGGATAATTAGGATTGGGTCTTTGTAAGTTTACCCTCTCCTATACCCGCCTTATACTTACAACCAGCTTCAGATATCACCGTTCATCTGTTCGTTCAGCTGATTCCTTCTGTCTCCTCTTAGAAAATTCCTAATATGGCCTAGATTTCGAAATCACGCCGTCGCCTCCATAGCAACGCATTCCTTCCAAGTACGCCTACGCCCACCGACGATCTGCGTCTCTGCACTTATCTTCACTAGGCTGTCAGCGGCCCAGTCCAAGGTACCGCCGGTGCCTGCGACATCGCGATCATGGTGGCCCTCATCTATTTCCTCCGCTCCAAGCGCCGAGCGGGCATCCGCACGTCCGTATCCGTCCCTCCATTCACCTTTTTTTCCACGTCCACATCGTGCTTGCTCACACTCCATCTGTCTGCCAGCACGGAGGAGATGATTGACACCCTGATCCTCTACGCCATGTGCCGTGGAATCTTGACCGCGTGAGTCCATATTCGTCAATTGCCCTGAGCAGCTCAGGGCCCAAATATACGGTGTATTCTTACCTCGATGCCCAGCATCACGCAGATACTCTTTCTGGGGCTGGTAAGCATCCTCGTGGTCTTCAGCCCTCACAAGGCATTGCACTAACCACATCCTACTCCCATGTAGAATGTAGGCATCCCGGACCACACTTACTGGCAGCCATTTCCATCAGCTCGTAGGGAAACGTACGTTGTATTCCGCTGATGTACTGCCGTCGCCACGCGGACGCTGACCTGACGTCTGCCCACGCCCACAGTGTACGTCAACTCTATCCTCGCGTCGCTTAACGTCCGTCGGGTCGTCCTCGGCCGAGGGGACCCCGAAAAGTCGGACCGCTCAATCAGTAAATTGCGCTCGAGTTCCGGGCGCGCGACGGGCTCTACGGTGCGTGTTTTCATCTCTCCCTTTGGTATCTAGTATCTAAGTCGACGGACGCCACGCCAGGGAACTATGCCGCTCGCGTTCATACACCCGAAGACTGACGTCGACACGGGGATGCCATCCCTTGACACGTATCCGCGGGAGTCGACACAGGATCAAGACCAGCTGGAGATGGAGATTGAGATGGAGACGCCGTATGTGCTACACTTTGCCTTTTTCGTATCACGTTCTTGATCGAGCACGTCGCTGACCGGATGGTTGAAACGCAGAAGAAGGCCCCCGAGATCCTTCCTGGTCCATGACCTCCGGCTAAGGCTAAGATGGGATGAACTGACTTCTGTGCATATTTCTGGGAGAAAAATCACTAGCATCGACATCACTGCATTCATTTGTTCTGTGTACAATATTATACGATACTATACATCATGATCATCTGCTGTTATTAAAGCTCTTTTGTGCCACGCAGAAGATGGTCCAGATTTAGAGCACCTGCATTCTATATGCTGTATTCACTCGTCCGTCATTTAGTACTAGGCGACCTCGTTCGAGGCAGGTCGTGTAGCAGA
>QVIE01000818.1:0-49342 GCA_013387415.1 Panellus pusillus | reverse complement strand
AGAGGTACGTACACCGTTCGAATGTCGACAACGCGAGCCAGTGCACATCCGAGTTTAAGAAAGAAGCATGTATTTCTCTTCGGGGATGAGATGGCAGATACACATGTAGATCGTGTGGCAATTTCACGCCAAGTAACGCCTACCATTCAATCCAAGGCTGAGGCGAGTTTATGGATGCTGAACCCCACGTCCGGACGGAAAAATCCCTGTCGTAAGCAGGGACGATGAGTGCATGAAGATCAAAGGGAAGATACTTAGGTGCGCACTGAACACATGGTACGAAACCGTAGAGCAAAGAGCCTGAGAAGAGATCCTAATATGGAGCGTTTTGGTATGCGGCGGGAGAGGGTTCAGATGGCGAACGGGTCTGCAGAAGAAGGATTTGAAGGTCGGGGCACTCGATCCGATCCGACTCGACCCGACGGCAACACTAGCTTTGATGCACTTTTGACTGCCGAGTGTTTGTAACTGTTTGATCACGTCCTCACTACCAATGGCAAGGACGAAGGAACGCGCCCGTCGACCGCCCTGGGCGAACCCCCCAGTTCAAACAACCCCCACAATCCACCGCAGAAGTACCCCAGGAAGCAGTTGGCGGTTATGATGGCGAGAAACTCCAGACGCTGGGAGGAGGACGGGGAAGAGGAGGAGGACAAGGAAGACGAGGAAGACGAGGAAGAGGAGGAAGAGGAGGAGGAATCCGGCTCGGAGGACATGTCCGAAGCCGACGACGAGGTGTCGCCTGAGGCCGCGGAGCGCTATGGACGGCGAGCAGAGGGAGGAACGGGGGCTGCTGGTGCGAGCGCGTCGGCGGAGGGGGGCGAGGAGGAGGAGGGAGCGAGTGAGGCGGCGAAGCCGCCGAACGAGCGACCGACGACGAAATACAAAGAGGTGTTTGTTGGCTACTACAGAGGGCGGGTGCGAGCGCCTCGGCGGAGGGGGGCGGGTCGGAGTGATGTAGTTCGTCACTCCCTGCAGTCCTGACTCCTGACCGCATCCGTGACCGTCGTCTGCTGCTCGTCTCTCACCCCCGTCGTCCGCATCCCCTCTCCGGCTTTCGGGCCGCCACTTTGCCCTTCTCTTCTGAATATGCCACGTCATCACGAAATCCCCGGCGTCCGCCCTTCGATGGAATGCACACATAGGATCACGATCTAGCAACCACTCGCCTACAATCCATCCCTCGCCGTCACCGTCCTCCTCATCGTGTTTCGCTTGTGCACCGGGACGCTGGCCTCATCGTTTTTGGCATCGGATGCTCACAACGTCGCATCGGGCGTCCTCGCGTCCCACTGACCCTCAAATCCTCCAAGTACTCCCTCCTATTTGGGTGCCAACTACTTCACTTGCTCGGCGATCGACACTTTCGTCCCTACCCTCTCGGATTCGGCGTCGTTGCTCTACGACTTTCCATCTCTCTTCCTCTCGCATCCTACGTATCTTCTACTCCCGTTCCCTCTCCTTCTACTTATCTATCCCACAAATCGCGTATGTACGTGCGAGTCCTTCCCCCGTTTACAATACAATACTAGGACCAAGCAATGCATTACACGGAAATGGGTCATTTCGAGGTCTTTTACAGGAAAGCAGAGTGTGTAGTATTGCTGTGTATGATATATCGTTCGTGCGCAGATGCAAGGACAGTACACGGGAACCACAGAGGGAGAAAACACACGGAAAGACAGAGGTCTGATCGATGCTGGCAAAGGGAAAAGAGGCTATAAGTACCGGTGACTGGCGCACACGCGCGGACGTCGACCTCGCATGCAGGTACAAGCAGCCTGAGAATAAATCACACCGCCGCCTGCGCCTCCCGCATCGCGTGCATCGGGGCCTCCCTCTCCATCTCCGGTGACGGCTGAGGCTCCTCCGGAAATACGACTCGTGGTACGCGGGGGGCTGTTCCTCCTTCTCCCCGTCGCCCTTCGCATGCGACTCAGGCATTTCAGTCCGGAGCCACGACACCGCGGCGTAGCTCTGCAGATTCGGCTCGCGCGTGAGCAGCGCATGTGCGCTGGCGGGAACCATGGGCCGCGCGTGCGCGCCCAAGGTGGGGTACGTGATGCGCGTGGTCGTGGTCGTGGTCGTGGTCGTCGTCGTCGTTGTGGACGCGTAGATGTCGGGCGGGGGTGAAGGCAAGGGGCGCCACACGTCTTCTTCGTCCTCATCCTCCTCTCCATCCCTGTCCGCGTCTTCCCCCCGTCTCCATCCCCGTCCGCGTCCGCGTCCGCATCCACACCCTCCTCCCCGTCCCCATCGGGTGTATAGCACCCCCCCCCGCACCCGCGCCCGCACGATGCACCTTGACGTGCTGCAGCAGATCACCGTGCCGATTGAAACTTTTTGCATTCGGTAAAAGTACACGCGAACGGCTTCTCGTCCATATGAATGCTCCGAATATGCCACTTGAGGTGCTCGCCTCGATGGCTTTCCCGCATCCGGGGACGGTGCACACGTGTCCGCGGTCCGTGGGTGGGGACGCCGTGGGCGCCGTTGTGTTATGCGGAAGGGAGGTCGAAGACGGGGAGGGAGACAGGGACGCAGCAGAGGCGAAGGTTACGACGGGGACGCGCCGGCCGCGGCTCTTCTTGGTAAGATTTGGTACGGGCATGGGGAGCGCGGTGCGCGCGCTGGCCTTGACAAGCGGATCGACGTAGTACGACGACCCAGAAGAGGGCGCCGGTGCGGCCGACGTCGACGTCAGCGCCGCACCCGACATGGCGACGTACATGGCTCGAGCGACCGGAGCAACTAGCTCCTCCACCGTGCGCCGCTCTTCCTCGCACAGCCTCGCTGCCTCCATTTGCGCGCAGTCCATTCCTCAAACGAGATTGGGGCGGGCCGGTATTTCGGGCAAACGCCGCGATCGCGTCGGAGGTGACGCTGCGTTTGACGGGCGACGAGAGCTGAGCGCTGAGCGAGCGCACCTAGCGTGGATAAGGTCTCGGATGGTGCCGCATCATTGACGATCTCGGGTGGTGGCGCTTCGATGACGACCTCAGCCAGCGACGGCAGCGAGGCGGGTACGACCTCGTCGGACTCGGAAGCAGAGCTGGGCCTTGAAGCAGACGGACGGTATGGCTCGTCGCGCATGGTCGTATTCGGAAAGTCGGCGTCGATCACGGCCGGAAGGTACGTCTGCGAAAATCATCAGCGGGAACCGAGGAGAGATAAAATAGTTAGAGCAAGATATGCACCGGCATCCCTGACTATATCTATATCGGCATCCTCCTCATCTCGCTCTGCGTCCTGTCCGCGGACCGCTCTGCTCGTACCCGCAGCGGCCGCCACCACCGTCGCCGCAGGCTGGACATCGATGGGGACGTACTGCATGCGTTCGTCGATGTCTAGAGTGAGCGAGACGCTGACTGGTTATCGCGGCTGCGGACCTCTGAAGAGTGAGCGATCGCGATACGAACGAGTATGGCGATGAAGGGTGCACCGATATCGCAGATTTCCGCCCTCGTGGTTTTCGAGCGACCACTGAACGATAAGACCTCTTGGGCGAGGAGGAGTCGTCTCCGAAGGCTTTTCGAGGCGGGTGGAAGGCGGGCATGGATTGAAGATGGTGGGGGAGGTATATAGCTTTGGTCTTGCTTACAAACAACGCCATCAGGATTTCCTCTTTGGATTCGGACCACACTCGACGGCGTCGCCGTTCGATTACTCGTCGTTAGCGCTCGAATACAACGTCGCGAAGACTAGGAATCAATGTAGGCGTCTACCGATTTGTTTCTGTGCCGACTTTTTTTTGCTGGCCAAGTTGACTCCTTTTCATGCGCTGGCCGACTCTCTGCTTTCGTACTGTGCGCACGAAGATTCAGAGCACTGTCGTATTTGAAAATATACTTCTAAGTATCTCTTTTCCCTCTGAATTCGGCCGAACACCCCAAGAAATCGGGAACGATTCTGCTGCCCAATGCATCTCTTTTCCAGACCGATAATTCTCGCCGGCAAATTCAACCCTCAACGGCGCCATGTATGATCTATCGTCGTTCCCTGGCTGCTTTCCTGCTTTGGAGGCTCGGCGACGCTCGTTTATGTCTGAGAAGGCACCTACTATGTGGGTCTGATTTCCTGCCAACTGCTCGCACATCCTTGCAAGAAACCTCACCAATTTCGGAGGCACGAAGCATCTCCCCGATCCTTGAATCGTTTGAACTCAGTTCTGCGAACGCTTTCAAAGCGTCTCACGCCTCCGACTTATCGGCCTCGATTCACGGTGATCCGTAAATCATCTCTCTCAGCACACAGTATAACGGACTTTGAGTTCCACGCCATCTCGCGCAAACGCCGCCTATCTCTTTCCCCTTCTCTCACTGTGTCCGACTCTGTATAAGATGAGATACATCGGGTACGTTTCACGGAGTTTTGACCTTTCGTGCGTATGGATTCCTCTGTTATGATTTCAGAAAGTACCCATTCAACTTCAGCGCCGAATCCACGCCAACGCATATCGCCGTGATTCACGGCGCAAATACCTTCGACACCCCTGCGCCTTCTCGGACGTTGTATCAACCGAGGAAACCAGCTGAAAGTGAGCGATGTACTTGCCATGGTGCGCGCTCGGGAAGCGGAGCAACGCGAACGCGAGGGCGAACAAGAGCTAAGGCTAGAGAGCGATGATGAGCAGCGAGCGCCGCTGCTTACGTAGACTCGACACCAGTAGCAGCGGTGTGAACGTTTGATGACAATCGATCAAAGCCCTCTCCGGGTGCTACTGGTTTACGAGTCTATGATACGACGGATACGGTAGACGAGATCGATACGGTTCGATTTGCGAGAGGGCACAGGTTCGAACCCGTGCAGATCGAAAACTTTTCTTTTGTTGGTCAGCAAAACACGTTCAGCACGATGACTTTGGTCCTGGATAAGGCCGCAAGTGGCGGGTGCGAACGGTCCTTTACTCACGGCCCGGTACCATGTCCACTGTTGCGGGACCTTAGGACTGCGCAGGCAGTCCTCGTTGAAGAAATTAATGATTATGTACTTTATTCCTTGGAAAACGCTGTGGTACCCAAGTCCGGATGATTCAAATTGCTCTCGTGCGTAGATACATGCGACCCAGGACATAGATGACACCGCATGTACCGGCTATGAGAGAGCATCATCCATGAGCTAACTAGCTAAAAAGTTTGCAGGAAAAGACCCGAGCTACGCGCAGTCTGAGTAGTCACCTAGTAGAAAAAGTCCTGGAATAAATGTATGCCAGTAACGTGAGTGCGCGTATATGTAATCTACGAATAAATAAGGTGAGCAGGGCGAGCGGGCGCCAGTGCCAGTGCCAATGCAGGAATAGAACGATGCCGCCAGCCAAAGTCAGGCATCCATTGACCGGCATAACTCTCGTCGCCGAGATCTGTCTGCAATGGTCATTGGCATTCCCCTCGGAAAAGAGACAAGTCCACATACATCCATGTGTTCGAGGGTATTCCGAAGAATCAAGGAACACCTTGTAGAAATTACGCGTGAATTCCAGAAATTGTTCCGAAGCCTGCGCACAACATGTCAGGAACATAGAAATCTGCACCTAGGGTGGGGAGGAGACTCGCCTCTTCGAGCATGTGGACGTATCTGTCCGTGCTTGTGTACGCTGAGAAACCCATACCGGCCGCGGTTGATGGGTCGTCGCCGGTCGGGCGCTTATATAGTGGCGGAGGGGGACGCACCGTTACCATCGTCGTGTACAGTACTACTCCTCCCTGCCCCCTCGGCGACCTGGAACCCGCCTTTCCTTACCATCCTCCACGGCCCACTTCCATCATCAAGCCGTCGAAGAATGAGCACCCCGGCCCACCCTGAGCGCACATTTTTGTGAATTGAGTTAGGCAAAATTAGTACACGCGAACGCACATTGACGTCGACCCAGAACATGAGGCGCTTCTTGTCCGCAACGGGGCTGTTTTTCATATTACGAAGTCCACTGGGTGTGCCGCAGCGATGTTGGCATCCAGCTTGGACGCATTGGGGTCGGAGGAGAGGTGCCCAAAAATATGGTGAGTGGGTGCTCTGTGCAAGCTCTGTGTCCTGGTGTATGTCCGGGAGGGACGGCACATAGAATGAGGCAGCGGACGGGGCTGTCGGGGACGGTTATGAGATGATATATATGTTTGCTGAATCACTCACTGTCGGTAGGAGCTCCATCAGTAGACCTGAGAGTGCAGAACAAGGCCCAAAGCATCGCCAGACTGTAGACAGCGCCAAATTGTCAGGATGACATCATAACCATGCACAGGATTCATAAGTCTGATTGAGAGAAACAGAGATGGGATAGAGACTCAAGCCTTTGAGTACCCACAAGAAGATGCGAAACAACATACAAAACGATAAAAAGGACAAGGGAATTGCGAGGAGGAGGAGGAGGAGATTTGCGAGGTCGCGGTCAAGAACAAAACCAACCGATCCGTTCCGGATCATAGGATCAAGATGAATATACATCCGTTGTTTTCCAGTCGCTTTCCGAGACATTCCGCTCAAATCATCATCGTCACCTTGAGGCCAAGTGAGCTACATAACCAGTGATCATAATTTCTCGGGCAATGCTGGGCAGGGCAGTAAAGAATGCAAATTTATAAATATTGAATAAATACATCTGCCCGGGTTCGAACCTGTGCCGTCTCGCGCTTGAAATCGAACCGTATCGATCTCGCCTACCATAAAGTACTTATCGATCCCATCAGCAGTTCTAAACTATTCGATGAACTGATAATGTCGGTCTTTCTTCCCTTCACCCCGCATGAGCATGGAACGGCGCAGAAAGCAGCTCATGAACAAGCAGCCCCGCTGGGGCGACCTTCCGAGTCCTCCTAGCCACAGGGACGCGTCACACGGGAGGAGCGTTTCGACAGCAACCCCGGCTTCAGAAGCTGTGCCATCTGTTAACATGACGGTGAATAGCAAACCGAAGGGCCAGGTGATGGATTTTGTCCAGGTACCTGTACTTTCTCTTCACAAGCGGAAAGAGTGGCCGAGCGACAGGGTTTCCTCGATTGAATCAGGCAGTTCTCATCTGTCAGATGAGGTACGGCGGTTGTTGATCCCTATGTTCTGTTCTGAATTTCGAGTCTAGGTTGATATCTTAGACGTCGATTCCCCACCACGGAAGAAATCCAAACAGACGCAGATTCGCAAAGGCCTTCCCAGGATCTGTGAGTCTCCCGCTGCCATTGATAGGAGTCGGTCAGCAGCAGACTCTTTTCCAGCGAAGAAGACGGTCATCGAGATCTCGGAAGATTCCGAATCTGACGAACGCCCGCTGAAGCATCCTCGTCCTCCCCGCCAGTCCGTCTCCAACTTGCGCTTCAAGAAGGTCACCCAACCTGGGATGTCTCTCGCGGATGCTTTTAACAGCGCGTCCGCTCAGAACGATCAGTCACTGCGGAACGGTACACCGCCTCTGTTACCCACGGTTGCACTGCGGCCACTGCCTCGGGGAGGTGGCAAACGCAGGGCACGTCTGGGACGTTCTGCTTCTTCATCGGATTCATATCAGCAAGTCCCGGAGTCAGAACATATCCTCGACTTGAAACGAGAAATTGCGGAAGTCAAGGAGATACTACGGGCCCAGCAGGCATCCACCTTGGACTTCGACCACAGTGGACAGTCTGTGAAAGGCTTGGTGGATCTTGTGATAAATCTAGTCTCGGTTGTTCTGCCGTCCGTGCCTCGGAGGCAGGTCGTTCATACGGAGCTCCCGGTAAGTCCAGATAACTCAGCGTTGAGTCCACGCGCTCATCAGTGTTTCCAAGCAGCCATCGCGAGCTCACCGAGGCAGAGCTGCCTCATTTGGACAATCCAATCGCCCTGTATACCATTCCGTTGGTAACAATCCTGGTAAGACCATGATATCATTCTCGATTGTGCCTCTTCTCATATCATCCATCCTTCCAGAATTCTCAGCGCCGAGGAACTACTATGGCCCAGGTCCTTACTATGCGACACCTTCTGCTAATCAAACGAGCGTTCAGAATCGTATCTGGCAGCCCGGGCCGCACGCTGAAGAACGGCTTGCCTCTCTACATAGGGAGCAGGAGCAGCAGAGGTGGCATCGCCATCAAGTAATCCACGAATCGGAGATGCCTGTGCCCGGACGGCGCCGCCGCTCAACACGGTTTTCCCCTCCGTCACCGGAAAACCAGCTGGCTCTCGTACCGACCTCTGTAAGGAGGGCGCGCTCACTGTCTAGACCTTGTCGTGCTGATGGATCTGTTTATGACGCGGCGGTGACTAACGGTGACGGGCTACCGGCGAACACGACGGAGTCGGGTTCATTGTCCCTCTTCAGCCAATTTTTACGGGTCCGCCGAGGGCATACTTCGCAAATCTCAGACGTATGCTATCCTTTATTTGTTTTTCCTTTGCAATCGCAATCTCATGCCCGTCTGCAGCCTCAGTCGGTCCGCCAGACGCACAAGACTGGGAGTTGGCGTACGGTAATGGGGATTCTGCAGCATGATTAGTTATTCGGACTTGTAACTACAGTTTTGTTGTAAAACACTACCGTTCATGCATGTACGGAAAGACATGTGAGAATTGAAGAGTCGGGTGCGCAGATTACATACAGCACGTGCATATGACGGCGAGGGAAAAGGCCGCGTTGTATGATAGGCGGTGAGCGGAGGGAGGGCTGTCAGGCGGCGTCAGCTGTGTACTGTCGGTGGCACGGGGACGACAGTGGGACGCGAGGATAGCGAGCAGAGGTGTTGAAGTACGCCGCAACCGGAATAAGTCGTGCCCCTCT
Organism: Panellus pusillus; assembly: GCA_013387415.1. NCBI lineage: Eukaryota > Fungi > Basidiomycota > Agaricomycetes > Agaricales > Mycenaceae > Panellus > Panellus pusillus. The sequence goes on along the minus strand of QVIE01000818.1, from coordinate 40,602 downwards.
CACACAAGTACTGTACGATTTCGACCGTACCTTCAGCCTTGTGACCTGTGACCAAAATGAAGCTAAGTTGATACCTTCATTTCTCGACGGGACGTGTGACCAGTATTTCATACCTTCATTTTGCTTGCTTCACGTGTGCAGTCTGACGTAGTGGCAGGGCTGTACTGCCTTTTGTACGGCGACGTTTGATTGAACATGGTTCGAATCCCGGCATTGTACCCATTGTTTTTGCCATGCCAAGGTCAGAAAGCAAGAGAGAGAAAAATGGATTTTGAGCTGTAAATTTTTTTGAATCGGCCCATCCTTCAATCCTGCTGGTGACCTGTGACCCCAATTTTTATCCTTCATTTCAGCTGGCCTTGTGACCTGTGACTGAAGGTACGGTCGAAATCGTACAGTATGACCGCAGGGTGCGTAATCGCACAAATCTCATACGTCGGCGCTGCGCATTTTGATATGCACGTGCCATTCTTTCAGAATGTGCACGCACACCATGCGGATGGCAATGGCGCCGTGTTGAGATCTGCGCTGAGGACAAAATCTATGGGCGGAGAGGGGGAACGTAAGGCACCGAGCGGTGGCCGGGGAAAGAACGCGTTGAACAGAAAGAAGAGAACAACTCAGATGCAGCGCTCCCGTCGGGATTCGTGTCAACTTCTGGTGTTATTATTGGAAGAAATGCAAGTACGTGGAGCAGCACAGAAAAATCAGCGAGTCGCGCTCTGACCGCGGAGCCGGAGGCTGAAGCCCAGAAGGTAAACCTTGTGGCCGGCATCCTTTTGCAATTTTTTCCTTGAAAGAATACAGACTCGTTGCAGCTCAGTTCCAGCGAAGCGTCTCAAGTTAGAGGACAAAATCGGAAAGAAGTCGCTGTACTACTTTTGCAAGCAAACGGCTTGACGTAGTCAGTGGAGAAGAGCGGACCGACAGAGTACTTAACAGTTAAGGGCGAATCTGGTGGTAGAAGCGGAGAGGAGTCACACGGCGACATAACTGATGTTATGTTATGTTATGTTATAAGGCCATAGGTCCCACGCGGGAACGGCCAACCCTAACAGCAAACTAACGGCGAATTATAACCACGTACAGCTACCTCTACCGTTAGCCGCCAGAGAGGGCTTAAACCTGTAAAAAGCCCAGAAGGTCCTGTAAATGAAAGCAAAATATTCGAAGTCCAATGGCGGGCGACGTCTCCAAGTGTCCTCTACCCGGTCCCGCCACTATCATCCAGTCCGGGATTGTCACAGCATAAAGGAAACGAGCAGTCGGCCCACACAATCCCAATGGAAAACAGGTCCCCTCGATGTTCGGCTGAGTACCAACACCGCTCATCCCGTGCGGCGACTGTGTCTCCGACACAACTTGTCCTGAGTGCATGCGCAGGTGCCGCCAATGGCGCAGCAGGACGCCGGCGCGGTACACCTCGCGCCGGACCTCGCACGCTCGCAGCAGGAGGGGCCGACGTGTTGAGGGAGCAAGGGTGGCGGCCTGGTCCCGTCATGGTTTGGAGCCGCGGCTAAGGTGGGGGCGGGGTATGGTCCTGTTGGGCGGACGGATGCGAGTGGGACGAAGCGGAGTGGGAGGTCGACGAGGACCTGCTGCTGCACACGGAGAAGAATGGGGCACGCGTGTTGGATTATGACGACGGCCTTCCTGCGACGACGACGATGACCGCCTGGGAGGCGACGCCGTCCGTATGAAGCGGACTGGAGCCCAGCAGCGGCCGCCCGCCCTCCCGCAATTTCAATCTCGCGGCGTCACCTTGTCGCGCTCCGCAGGAAGACACTCTTGATGGAGGATATCGGAAGCGATGACAACGACGGCGATGGCGGGTACAGGGCCCTGGCAGGGTCAGAAGATGGTGCGATCGCGGTGCGCACGATGCGCAGCACGCGGTGCATGGCGTGACTTTGGGATGAGAAGCCAGCAACGGCGGAGGTGGAAAAAGTAGAGGGTGAGGCGAGGGCACAGCATGGGCGAAAAAGAAGATCAAGGTGAAAGCGAAGAAGGACACAGAGGGCAGGGAGAGGGTCGCGAAGTTCAACAAGGTTGCGAGGGAGAAGAAAGAAGGAGACAGGCGCATCCCCAAGAGCCCGGGGAGCAGCTTTGAAGTCGGCGCCCTTTTGCGGTTCCTTCCAGTTCCGAGGAGTCGGCGGCGGCCTTCACCGGCCAGCGGCATATACTCCGCATGCACGTTGTCCCCCACCGCCCCGGCCCACTCCTCTGTCGTGGGCTGGGGCAAACAACAGTTCCTCCTCCCGCCCTGCGCGTACGCGCGTGTAGTTTCTAGATAACTTTATCAGTGATAAATATGTTGAGAATACACACTAGGTTTCTTGAGCTCGAGTGTCGGAGCCATTATGCGTAGTGATATTGCGGCTGGGCTGGCTGGCCTTGATGTCTCAGATAGCCCCTAAACCGGGGTGATGACGGTTCGGGAGAACTCCACTGATTGATCTGTTCAACTTTAGACTCCGCACTTGCTCCCCACCACCAGGACGCCGATCCTGGCTCAATCGCAGATGCCAGCAGGCTATGTCCTGGAAAGAGAACCGCGAATCACAGCTTGAATTATACTTCTACGGATGTCATCATCAGTTTCTCTCATTCCACTCTCACTCACATGTGTCTGTAGCGTCCTATAGCATTGTCTGCGCCGTCGTCCGCTTCCTCATACTCTCTATCCCGCCGCCGCCGCTGCCAATAACAACTGCCTCGTGAACGACGCAAACGCGATGGATCAAGATCCGAGTGGTAAACATCTCTCGGATACACCTACGCACGGGAAAATGAACCTCACGACACTCACCATCACCGGCGCGCGGTGCTTCTTTACCTCCCGCGAACGACATCGCACGGCACGCGTGGGCGGACGCGCTCGAGGCTGGATTGGATGGTCTGGGTGAGGCGGTGGGGCGGGTGGGTGGCTCGGGGGTGTTAAGCGGATGAGAGAGCGGGTGGCGGGGGGAACGGAGGGTCGTGGTGCTGTGGAGTGGAATGGGAATAGGGAGGAGCGGCCGGAATTAGATGTGTCTTCACGCCGGGCACCTTTTCTTTGGACAACGAGGCATCGGTTTTGTACGGATTGGATTCCAGTGCGTCTCTTTCGATTTTTTTATCTAATTCATCTATATAATGAGAATATAGTGCCCAGCGCTGCCGAGGCACGACTCGTCGGCGGGAAGTTCATTCTCAGCACCTCATCCGCGGCACTCCTCGACGTTCTCCGCATCGGCGTGTACTTGCACCTTGCGCTCATCCTCGAGCAGCATTTCCTCGCCGACTCGGGCGTGCGGCTTATATTCCCTCCCCCTCCTCTTGTACCAAAACAACACTCGCGCGCGCCGAGCGAGGGGAGCCGTGGGGAGGACGCGCCCGCGGTCGCTTCCAGCGGCGGTGGCGCGAAGGGGAGGGCGAAGGCGTTCCTCCCCGGGTTTTTTTCTAACCTACTCGGCAAGAAAAACCACAACTCCGTCGTCAAACGCAATGCCAACTCTGTCGCGTTACCCGCCTCTGCCGGACCCTCGCTCGATCTTGCGTCACGCGCCGACCATCTCGTCCTCCCGCACGACTCCGACATCGGGCGTCGGACTTTGTCCTTCATCGGCGGCGCCTCCGCGCCCTTCTCTTCTACAACCTCCACGACGTCTACCTCCTCCCCCACGCCCCACCTCGCAAACGACGCCACCACCTACACCGCCCTGTACGCCCGCATCATCTCCACCGCCCCCCTCCTCTCCGCATCGCGCAATCTCCACGTAGGCACTCCCATTCTCGTCGTCGAGCTCGCGGAGCGCGAACGCCTCCTCTTCCTAACGGCGGGGAGGCTGCTTTTGTGGGAGACGAGCGCGCGGGCTTGGGGAGCGTGCTTGGATGGGATCGGGAGTCAAGGACACGGCGCGGTGCCGGCGCTCGTTCGTTCCTACGCAGGGTATCAGTGTGCTGACGGCGCGGGTCGTGCCGGGCCTTCATTTTTCTTCTTCGTCTACATCGCCATCCCATCGACATCGACTTCTGCGGATACGGCGGCCGCCACGTCATCTCCCTCCACGACTACCAAACCCACCTCAGCAACGTCCACCCGCGCTCCCCTCGCTTCCCTCGGACGCACCCGAACGACGGTAACAGCATGTAGCCTGCAGCACGCCGTCATGGATCCACTGGCGCTTCTACGCGCATTCCCCCCTCCGACCTCTCACCTCCCTTCTCCCTCCCCTCCCTGCTCTCCCTGGCTTCGTATCCTCCCCCTTCGTCGTCAACGTCGCCCCCGGCCGCCTCGTCACAACCACCGCCGCCCGCGACGTCCGAATCCCCCTCTCCCTACCCTTCGTCCAAAAACGACATCCCACTTGGAATCAAAATCCTATTCCTCCTTGCGGACGCGCACGAAAAGACAGACGTGCCCTGTGCCGCGAGATGCGGCGTCCCGCGCGGGCGGCACGGCGTGCGCATCGTGCATGGTGGGGTGAAGGTTTTCGTCGGTGTTTATGAGGAGGACCGCGAGGGAGAGGGAGAGGCGGGCGAGAACACGGGCGAGAGAGCGGATGAAGGAGGTGAAGGGGGGAACGAGATGATGACGAACGAGAAGGAGGGGAGGGAATCGACATGTGGCTGTCGTGCGGGGTGTGTGGGCCGCGGACGCCGAGGCGCGAGATCAGTGCGGGCTCATTGTGAGTCCCTTCCTCCTCGTTCCCTCGTTCCTGCCTTGTTTTCTTTATTTTTTTTATAAGATTTCTTCGTTATTCGTTGCTCCTCCTCCTTCCACCTCCCTCCTCGTCCCTTCTCCGCTTATACGTATCTTCTTTCTCCCTTCTTTCTCGTTTCTATCTCCACCTCCTCGTCTTTTCTTGTCTTCCTTTCCCTATCCATACGATCAACTAAGCGAATGTCACTAACTCAAATCCCCGCAGCTTACTCTCGTGGGCCATGTTTATTGAAGCTTCTAGTCTATTCGGCGGACGTCGGCAACCTCGCGGAACCGCTCTGTGCCCACACGACCGCGACGACAACAATGACGATCGATACTACGACGGATACGGATACCTCGTTGCCCGCGTTCTCGACGAACACGAACTCCTGATCTCGCGTGGCAGCGGCCTCCACATCTACCACCACCACCCCCACCCCCGCACCTCCCCTTCCCTCGTCATCGATTCCGACCCAGACCCCACACTCGCCAGACGCACATCGTTCGGCACTTTTCCTTTCGATTCCTCTCGATCGTCGTCAACGAACGAGAGTAATCAGTATACGAATACGGGCGAGGTGAATACGGGCAGGGGTGATACGGACACTTCTATCCGGCAAGCCAAGATCTGATGGTCGGTTAAACCCTTACAATCAACCGGGCAGCGCATCCGACTGCTAGATGAGGTTTCTTTCCTTCGAGTTGATAACAATTCCACGTACCATTGATGCAGAGCCGATCGAATCTCGATTTCTTCAAGACTGTGTTATACTCACGTCTGAATATCGCACTGCTAGCTAAGTTCGTGTATGATGTCCTCGAAATATTCTATGCCACGCCCGTGTTACGCTTAGCAAGAGATGCTTGAAACGGAGGTAATGCTACTGGTCATGCTCACTTCTCTAGATTCCCTTAGTTCTACCACGGTGGGTCGCGAGACTGCGGCCGTGAGCTCGGCTATGGGTGTGTGGAGAAGTCCGGGAACAGTAGTGTACATGTGCCTGTACACTCCGTTACTTCCCGGGCCCCGGCGTTCCTAAGCGGGACCGTGCCGTGTAATCTACCTACCTACCTACCACGTCATTGAAACTGTGAGATCACGCTACCGCACTGCAGCGGAAAACGCAGAGTACGGGGGCACGCTAATTTGCGGGGTATTGTGTCCCGCTAATGTCAGACTCATAAGTCATTTGCCTCCGCCTCCTTCTCCTTTCCGATCAGATCATGATGCATGCAGGGCCGCGCCAGAATCTGAAAACCCGAGTCCGAGGAGCGATCTGGAGCGATGCAACGAGGGAGAGAACTGATGCATCCCAAGAACGATAGATATCTGCCTCCGCGCGCTGCACGTTCCATCAACTGCTGTGTATGTACTACTTACTACCCTTCCAACAATTGCCCACATTCACCCAGTCGTCCCGTTGAACGAGCTGGAACTTGCTTTGTCTCCTGCATTGCTACACCGCCGTGCGCTGATATGGCGGATGAACGGATTGAACAGGGATCCGCACAGAGGTAAGAGTAGCCCGCGTCAAATCGAGGGTCCTGTCCACATTCCACGTTTGAATCCCCTGACCTTTCCAGATAGCCCTCGCTTATCTCCGATATTACCACACCCGCCTCTGATCCCATATGCATAAACCACGCTGCAAAATGAGCTAGACATTCGCACACATATCGTGTTACATCATCTGGCGGCGACCCACATAAACCCTCTGATTTTTTCGTTCACTGTTGCAGCAACGAGCACAACCCAGCATCTTCGGCCCGGGGTTAACTGGATTTGATTAGATCATCGAAAAGTGTAATCTGTACCCTCTGTTTTACCTTTACCTTTATTGTTTGCATGTGGAAAGAAATGGAAGCAACACAAGGGAGCATGTCATCGGCCTTCGTGTCCTTTTTGAATACGTGTAGTAGTAGCTCAACTATAGTATGCCCCCCATACGGTTCAGATAACTGACTGTTACTGACACCGGCGGCATCCGGTGGCGTCGTCTAAACTCCCATTTTTCGGACCAAGGCCGCCATTTCGCAAGCATGAACTGCGGGTGCAGCCTTTTCTCATTAATTTTCCTCGATGTACGCCCAGAAAATTGAATAAGCTCAATTCTTTGCTCTCAGTAGGGCTGCTCAATTCTCAGTTCGAACTGTTCGAGTTCGTTATTTTATTCCTTTGATTTGATGTTCTCTTGGCGTGCACAAATATAACTTAAATCTCCGCTCCCGTCGCCTCCCGACGCCGAACGGGCCGTCATCCTGATATGAATCATCAGCAGGCGCAAACGCAAGCCGACGCCAAAACACCGCTCCACTGACCCGGCATGAGCTCTGAGCAGCGCAAAGAGGTAGTTGCACGGACTTGGATAGCCGCTGGAGACGGAGAGTGGATGATGTGGTGCCGCCCTGCAGCTGCTCCGGTAAGCGGGCTTGGAGCGGAAACTGAAATTCGCGCCAAGAGATATCACGTCAAATGAATAAAAAATAATAAAATTATGAACTCGAACGGTTCGAACTAAGAATTGAGCAGCCCTAGTGCCAATGACAATCTGCGACCCCCGGAATAAGGCGCGCGCACCAAGTCTGCTCTCGTCGTCTCGAAGGACACACATGGAAATTATGACCAGTCTATGTAGGATAACATACAGTGTGTGTAATGCTATAATGTACCAGTGACCCAAAGCCCAAAAAATAATGCAAGAAAATAATGATGTCTAGTGGAGGAGCAGTGCGAGTGAATGGAGGTCACAGCTATGTGGAAAGAGGGGTGGAGAGCAATATTAGGCAAAGCAATGGTACGAGTGCTGAGGTATGTAGGACCGATATCGTGCTGTCCCGGTGCACGAAGATATGTACAAAGTCTCGGGGAAAGAATGCATAGCGTGGGCGTTCATTTCGATTTTTTCTGCAGAACGAGTTCCAGATGTCAGCGCGTGCTACGTAGACACGGTGATGAGATCGGGCACCCACAGGTGTACGCATCATGAGAGGCGCTTCAGCAGCATTGGATGGACACTCAAACAAGTAGACAGGTCAGCAAGGGGCCCCCGGTTGAGCAGAAAAAACGCACAGGTATCGGAGAGTTGGGATTCAGCGTCGGTTTGGTAAAAGCGAGGTGAAGCTGAAAGACAAACAAAATTCAATCGCGCTTAGATGTTAGAAAGACGACAAACTTTTGCTTCGCTCTCTTTTGCACGCTGCGCGTACATGTTTGGATGCAGCGAGACGTTGGACATGCTCGTTGCTCTTGGTAAGGAGTGCAGCGAGGACGAGACGCTGGGGAAGGCGACAAGGCCCTTTTTGTCGGGAGCAGACATGATGGAGGCAGAACGAGAAAGGAAGAAAGAGAAATAAAGGGCACGGTCCCGTGCGGGGCACGGTATGAGGATGAAGATTCAAAACGGGTCGGATGAATATGGGAGAATATATAGGGCAAAAAAGGGCATGCGCGTGATCAGCCCGATTCGATTGGCGATGCGAGATCTCACGAATCTCCGGTTATGTAAAGACCTCGTCTTGCTTAAGCTTCACAACGTGGGACTCGACAGTAAGTACATAAGCCATACTCATGAAATTCCCCAGCTGGCTTGCACTGGCCGTGCTCTCTATCTTCACGGGCCTCCCGGCGTCCTGCCCCCCTTCATCTACCTTTCCTATTCATCCTCCTTCTGCACTCTACCACGCACTGATCCAGTTTTCGGTCGTCGGTACGACGCGGTGCGCTGTGAAGTCGAAATCAGCGCGTTTGTCACGAGCGAGGGGGAGTCAGGTTAGCACTGACGTGCCTACCCACCGGCCAAGCGCGAGCAAAACCCAAATGAGGGGAAATGCAACGGCGAGGTAAGTGGGAAGGAACTGTAAGTGCGAGTGGGTCAGGTCCTGCTGGGTGCTGCGGCTTGTTGAAGGACGGCGCGTGGGAACGGAGGCGTTGGCGGGAGCGAGACTGTGGGCGTCGGCGAGAGGAACGGGGACGGAGACGAATAAAAGACCGAGGACGACGAGGGACACGGCGAGGGACGTGCGCGGAGACGACATGAGCGGCTACGGCGGCATACGACGCGTAGACGGGGGCGGAGGCGGCGAGGACGGCTGCGACGACGAGGGCAGGCGCGCAAAATACGAGATGGGGACGAAACGGGGGCACGAAAACTTGTTACTTAATTGAATAGAAAAACCTACTGTACATACATAAAGCAGGCAGGCAGGTACAATAAAACACTAAAGCCAGGGCAGATAGAGTCCGTGGTCCGGCGTGGATGCGAATCCAGTGAAGAAGCGGCGACGGCGAGAGGGAAACGCCGTGAGAATGATTTGATCCGGGATCAGGTGCGCGTCAGCACGAATCCGTTTCTTACTCGTAAAGTATGTACATGTATCAGTAGCCATCCCAAACTGCTCGAAACAATTCTAACACGCGGAGGTCCAAAATGAAAGCTGTCGTAGCCCCAAACCCACGCGCCCTCTGGTTTGTGCCCGGTGCAAAATCCGTCCGTCGGTGGAAACAAGACTAAGATATATACCTGCAGGGTATGTAGGTAAACATGCAAAAATTACAGACGCGGGAAATAAACAGGTAAAGAAGCTCGTCCGCGGGAGCTGCAAAGATAACTCAGCGAACGACAGCGATAAACAAAATCAAATCGAGACGTACCTCGCCAACCCCCTCATCAAATGCACCCACTGCCGTTCATCCCGACAAACGACGCCGAGCAGCATACTGGAATCGAGCTCTGAAAGCGGCAGCTCACGCACTCATGGGCAATAGAAGGTCGCCGGCTTCACAGGTGACAGCGCTATACGCTTGCGCATAATGCGCAGCTTCCGCGGGCGATATCCCCCGCCGCCCTCCCCGTCGTCGCCGCCTTCAGAAACCGTTGACAGGCCACGACGAAGCATGAGCTCGTGCTCCGTCATCGGCGAGCACCCGCGGCCCATCCCGTAATACACGAGCGGCAGATCGGGGCTGATCGAGCCCGCGCGCAAGGACCCTGGCGGGCTCATGGACCCGCCGCGAACGTACGCCTCGGGGTTGAGGGAGCGGCGCGTGTCGTTCCCGTGCCCGTGTCCATGGCCGTGCCATTCCCCGCGCGCCTCCGGCCGCAGCGGCACCGCAGGCCTCGGATGGTGCGGGTCAAGGTAGAATCAAACAGGTAGTACGACGACGAGGGGCGGCCGCCCGCGATGCAGACGGAGTGCGGGAACGTATACAGCGCCTGCGGGAGAGTCGTGAGCGCGAGATATATAGAAAAGAATATGAAAGGACACACCTTAATCGTCTCGTAATACACCGGATTCACCCCGTCCAAACCCAGCCGTATACCCAACGAGACCAAAACGGGGCGATCGCCCCACCACGTCTGATTCACGTGCCTCCGCGACGACGACGCGGCGTAGACATCCGTCTGGCAGAGCGCCCCGTCAATGCCAATCAGCGGGGAAGGCGTCACTGAGTGTCCTATCGACGATGAGCACGAGAACGGGGATAGAATGAGGAAGAAAGGACCCACCTCACCGCGCTGGCGGCCGCGCTGGGCCTAAACTACATCCCCACGTCCTTCACTTCCGCCTTCCCCGCGAGCGTCATCCGACCCACCCCAAACGGCGGCGCAGGCGCATCGAGGAACCGCGAGTTGTCTTCAAAAAATCCGTCGATCAATCAGCTGGCGATAAGAAGAAAGAGAAAAATCGACGCCCCCCCATACGAACGAGCGATTCGGCGAGCAAGCTCTACTTATGGAGCATACAACCCAACCAGACGTCGCTCTCCCATCCCTTGGTCCCGCCAAGCGCTCGCCACCGCTTCTTGCTCGTGCCCGTCGAGGTGCTGAGATGCGAAGACGAACGGAGGTATGCGCAGCACTGGCCACGACGCCGCAGAATAGATATCGGAGGGAACACAGCTTGAAACGGAGTGGATACCAGGGAGCATCTACCGGCCATATCTTGTATGCGTTGGGGTGGCACACGCCGCGTAGTCGACGAAGGAAACAGGAAAAACGGTTGGGTACTCACAGATCAAAGGGATTCAGCCCAGCCCGGCGCGCAGAAGATCAGTGCTCGAGTGATATAAGAGGCATGTGTGTGGCCGTGTTTGTCTGCACTCTCCAGACTCCAGTTTCACTGCACGCCGGGTTCGCTCGAAAGAAGCTCAAAGCCCTCGATAACGTGGCTCTGGTATAAAGCAGTGCTTCATCTCGGACTCTGCATACACCCATCTCGATCGAATGCCCTCGTGTCCCCCGCCTAGTTCTCAAACTTTGGCTCTTCTCGACGCTCGTCGGGGGTTGAACAAAGCATCCATTCCTCGTGGTGTCCCCTTATAGCAGCAACGGATTGCTATGCACCAAATTCCTCAGCTCGGTCTTGTTAATATCACACGATCAACAAAATCTCCCCGTCATTCACTCGCTAGTACTCGCAGCAGACCACCCTCACATTCCAGGGTTCGAAGCAGCGCAATTCGGCACGTGAAAGTGCCAAGTTACTCATATTCTCAATTCTGAGAGCGGTCCTGACTTGACCTCTGGAGTTCCACACAGGCGCGACACCGTGTTTCCGTCTCAAAACTCGCAGCGGCAGGACTTCCGATCCTCGCGGTGCTGCGCAACAACATACCTCTGCTCGTTCATCCAGATTTTTCGTCCTTTCAATCGTCGGGGCGTTACGCTTGCTGAATAAACAATTGACTTCATCCCGCTCCCGAACTAAATTCCAATGCTGGCACTGTTTCATTTCCTCGTATTCCTTTCCTTCGCATCTGAATATGAATATTGGTTGTCGCCGAGCGCCTTCACCTAGAGGCGTCGACCACTGAACCTCACCCGATTGTTACCCATCCAGCGCCAAATCACCTCCCTTCCGACCAGGGTGATTATTTGGATATTGACTGGATAACTTATGTACTATAGCCGGTGTCTGTAAACGAGCGAATATGGGACAGTGCGGCACTTTCGACTCCCAGGGCGGCACTATGACTGAAATTGGTAATGTGCCGCAGAGTTCAGGAAACTAGAATTTGAGGGAAAAAATCCTATCCGGAGGCTGAAATGTGCATCTAGTCGCAATTCTGTCTTTATGTAAACACATCTGTGAAGTTGAACATAACTTCGATTCTTAGTGCGACAGTTCGGCTGGAATATTGAATGTGCCGCCAAGTCTGAAATTAAGAGATTGAGGAAAACACTTATTCTTTAAGCCCTGCAAGAGTATTGAAGGCCCCGTTGCCTGCTTCCGTCTAATCCGCTTCGTTCCGGAGAAAGATCGATTTCAGTCGAATTTGCAATGTGCAGTGACCATTTAATGTGGTGTTTTGACACTTGCAACCTTCAATGCAACAAGACTCGAACTAGTTCTCGACCATCAGACAATTCTCCCACGGTTGAAATGAGTACGAAAATTTTGGGTGTGGTGAAATTACCGCAGGTACCGCCGGTGCCGTCATGGCCGCTGCAAAGGAGTCGCCCGAAACTCTTTAGCTGAATATCGCTCTCCCCTTAGACGCGGACTCCGAAGCTGGTAAGATAACGATTCCGAAAGACGGAGACAGAGATAGAGACGCTACATACGGAAACGGACCGCCGCGTAACACGACGACTAGTGAAGCTTGAGCAACCGAGCCGAAGGCGAGCGTCACAATAATGAGCAAGCGTCACCCCACAAACGGGGAAAAAGACACTGACATGGAATAGGAATGCACCGGAGAGGGCACTCAGATAATCCGGTATCTCGCGTTCAAAGTTCATCTCATAAGTAAAAGATAGGAAGGAGAATACCAACGTGGTTGCGACGCTGGCCGCTGGCGTCGACAATATTGCCGAGTGCGGTCTTGATGTCCGTCTCGCCGAAGCCAGAGAGGGCAAGACAGTACAAGTTCGGTCTACAACGAGACACGTTCAACAATCGGTTGAAGTAGGTCATCGCGCGCGGCGGCGATGAGTCGAGTGATGTAATCAATCATCCCTGATCCGCCTTCCAGACTCGGGTCTGGCAAAATGCCGCCAGTTCGCTTATCAGCTCCGGCTTTTATGGAACTATCTGTCCGCGACCTATGGGATTGGATACTTGGAGTGATGACTTATCTGGCAGCTTGTTTTATAATTACTTATCTTTACTCCAACAACCTTGTGAATGAATCGTTTGTGCGACCAGATACATCCAAATTCAGCCCGCTGAACCCAAGGGCCCGCCGGTTGACAGTCTGAGATTTCAAAATGTGCATGTAGTACCTTGGTAGTATCACTGCCAATACTGTAGGAAGTTGAACATGCCGAGCTGCGGGACATGCTTGACAGCTGACTCCGACGAGGTAGTAATACTTATTGAGTGCAGCATTTCCGCGCTTGATTTTTGGGTCAAAAAACTTCAAGTCAAGGTTATCACAAAGGTGCATACAGTAGAGTATTACAGTATGAATCATTCCTTGCCCCAGTGTCCATATTGAGTCTTGACATCCAGGCATAAGTACGCCATTGGACTTTCACCCTGATGGATCTCCGAGTTTATTTCTCAGAGTTCCGTACATCAGAGAACACAGCTCTCTTGACCTGAGCCCCACGCCGCAGCAAAACGGGGCAAAATTGGATAAACTGACTTGCTAGTGGTTTAGGAATGAAAATTTTTGACAGTGCGGCAGTTGTACAGCCTGACTGCAGCAATTTGACACGGTTGCCGGAGATCACAGAACTTCCGAAGGCCATCTTCCATCGGCGCTAAACGTGTGCCGGCATCGGATGCACATGCCGGAGGTTGCGGGGTCCTGAGTAGAAATGGTCCGTGGCAGCGGCAATCACACCATCGCGTTTCAAAGCGTGGTGTTCCCGCGATAAGTAGCCGACCCCGATTGTTGATCTGTAGTAGCCGTCGAGCCGATGACATAGTAGGTGGACGGCCCGCAGTCGGCAATGACCGTGCCAAGTCAAGTCTGGATGAGTCATTCCACGTGATCTCTAGTTTGTTTTCCTCTGCCACCATCATCACCATGGCCGCCATCCACCCACAGCCCGATATTGTCCTCATGACCACTGCATTCCAAACTCTGGCGACGGAAACCAGTCGTTTTGCCAACGTTCCCGCGCTCAATTTCGCTCAGCAACTAGGTGACCTGCAGACCACTCTGGCCGCAATCCAGGCGCAGATGGCTCTTATGCAGGGTCAGCTCGCCGGCTTAATTCAAGATACAGCGGCCGTCCAAGCGCAGAACGCAGGGCTTCGGGATCAAGTTACCGGCTTGGAGCAAGCATCAGCGGATGCAAGGGCACAAAACACTGCTCTCGAGGGTCGCCTTGCTGATCTCGGTGAAAAGACGGACAAGATACAAGCAACGTATGTCCACTTGTCAACGGTACACTCCCTATCGCTAACGGCGTCAAAGCCTTGATCTTCAGCCAATGCGTTTAGCAAATGCTAACGCTAGGCCGTCGGACAGGCTACGCGGACCCAAACTCCAGTACCTCGAAAGACCTGAGAGCAGAGATGCCCTCGTAAAGTACAACTGTCAGCATCCTTCAATGATTTATCCCAGCACACATTGGGCTTACTGTCGTTTTGTTTTTGATGGTAGCGAAAGACTGCGCTGACGCAGCCGTTGAACTTGGGCTGGTTCTCCCGAATCCTGGTGAATCTCGGTCGAACCTTGTATCTGCGTTTTCTGACATTCTCCAGCAACAGTCGAAGTTCGCCGGAAGCATGTTGCGGATTACCTTGGTGTACTCCTGCCGGTCCCGAAATAAAGGCAAAGCATAGTTTACGATTATCAACGGACCATGTGTATCGTTGAATCCATTAGCGGGTCGGCTCTTCGTCGTACGCGCGTGGATCGTCGTCTCGGTGTCAATTTTTTGTGTGACGAGTCGACGCTGTGTCGAAGATGGACGCGAACGCTTCCATCCTCCCTTTCAATACTTTATTCTTTTCAAGTCCTTCGCAGACCCGCCCAACACCCAGCCCCACCACCAGCAGCACCTCTCACGCCCATTGATCCCAACACCAGCACCAACACACCAACCGGACTCCTTTTCGGGGGGACGAGTCGCAGTCGCAGCATACGGGGAAGATAGAGAGCGGCTGGGAGCAGGGGGAGCGGGCTAGGGGGTGCGATGGTTTTTCTCTTTTCTTTCCCTCGCTTCCGTTTCTTTCTTTTCTTCTCCGATTTGCCTTGGCTTCTCGCGCGACGGCCGAGTGCGGGCCGCTTGTGATGTGGCTGTACCCCACCTCTTCTCTACTTTCGTCGCGAACTCGGTCGTCTTGCGACCTGGTGCAGAACGGGGCCGGGAGAGGCTCTCTGGGGTATCTACCCTACTTCCTCCGTGCTTATTTTGCCCGCGTTCGTCCCCGTTGGTGCGGAAGGACGATATCTGTCGGGGGCTCACTTGGGCAGTTTGGGCGCGAAGTCGGTCGGGGATGGGTTTGGAGGGGAGCGAGGGGCGGGAGAGCCTCGTCGGGGTTTCTACCCCGCTCCTCCTGCGCTTTTTTTTGCCCTCGCTCATTGTCGTCATCGGGCTTGGTGCTGATTTTCCAAGGGGGCGCACTTGCGCATTTTCAGTGGGAAGTCTCCCGTCTCGCGTCCTGGTGCCTAGCGGAGGCGGGAGAGGCTCCCTGAGGCATCCAAACTGCTTTTCCTGCATGTTGTTTGTCCGCGTTCGTCGCCGTCGTCGGGCTCGTCGGCGCCGATCGTCCAGGGGCGCACTTTTCGCAGCTTCAATGTGAAGTCCCCCGTCTCGCGCTGTGGTGCCTAGCGGGGGCGGGAGAGGCTTTATTGAGTGCCTCTCGGGCGTTTTGCATGTGCGGCTTGCGTTCTTTCGTCGCCGTCGTTGGTCATGGCGCCGCCGATCGTCGGGGGGGCGCACTTTTGCATCTTCGATGCGATGTCCCTCGTCTTGTGTCCTGGTGCCCAGCGAAGGTGGGAGAGTCTCCTTAGGGTGTCAATCCTACTTCCCTCGTGCCTACCCTGCTTTTGTTCGACGTCGTCGCCGTCATCGGGCCCATTATCGGGGGTGCACTTTCCCAGTTTGGGTGTGAAGTTGTCCGCGGGCGGGTTTCAAGGCGGTGAGAGCCAGGAGAGCGACGCAGGGGTGCCCCTTGTACTTCTGGCAGGCGCGGCTTCCCCTCGTTTGTCTCCGTCGTCGTGATCATCGACGCCGTTTGTCGGGGGGCGCACTCTTTGCACTTTCGGTGCGAAGTCACCCGTCTTGCACTCTGGTGCCTAGCGGAGGTGGGAGAATCTGCCTGGGTTCCCCGTCCTCTGCCCCAGTGCTTTGGTTGCCCGCGTTCGTCGTCGCCGTCGGGCTAATCGCCGCCGTTTGTCGGGGGGCGCAATTATCTTCCGCGCGAAGTCCGGAGACGGAGGGTTTCGTGGGGACTAGGAGGCTGGAGATCCTCCCTAGGGTGCCTCTCGAGCGTTTCGTAGGTGCGGCTTGCGATTGTTCGTCGCCGTCGTCGGGCGTGGCGGCGCCGATCGTCGGGGGGCACTGCCGCACTTGTCACCCTCTCACCCCTTTTTTTCATTCGCGTTTCTTCCCTTTCTCATCTCTTTTGCGACAATACTTCTTTCATCCTTTCCCCCCGTTTTATCAACTTGACCTCGACACTAACTATTCCATTCTAGGCATCCCTACGCCCGTCGGACACCCAGCCTCCCCTCCCGCGTACAACGTCAATGGATTCTCCGGAGGCCGCGTCCAGAGGCTCATTTGCGTTTCAATCGGACGGGCGTCCATCTTCCTCGGGCACTGGAATCTTTCACTCTCCCTCTTCAGCAGCTTCAGCAGCAGCAGCAGGAGTACCTCGACCCGTACCTGGCGCATCCGCCCCCGCCGCCCCAGATGGGGATGGAGATGTATTCTCATCATCCCCCGCATCCGGCGGCGCATATGGATATGCATCCGCGGGCGTCACGGCAGCGTAGTCGGAGATGGAGTCGGCGAAGGGGGTGGTGGGTGCCGAGGTGGTGCTCGTAGTCCTGGTGGTCCTGGCGGCGGTAGCCGAGGTGGCGGTGGAGGAGCAGAGGACGGGGACAAGGAGCGCGGTGGAAGAAGTGTAGGGTGGTGGTGGTGGGGACGGGTTGCGAGTTCCTGTGACTCTGCGTGGTCGTCCACTAGGTCGATCGTGCGTTTGCGCGGGCCTTTATTATTCTTCTTGTGGGCGGAGAATATTTCTTTGGGGCTTCGGACCAACCGGAAGGCTTTGGCGCGCGCCCCGACCGAGAACGCGTCCGTGGCCGAGAGTCGTCTTCGACCGCTGCCGGCCCCTGGCGGACGACTGACATTCACAACGTCGTTCGTTATAAGTGGCAGCTTGTGCATCGTTTCATGAGCCACCGCCTTGCCATCAGCCTCTAACGTCGAGTTTTACGCAGCCTACGATCCCCCGTTGGCATCTCGAGCACAAGCAGCAGTGCTTAGAAGCACCCCTCTATCTCCTCCATGTGTTCAATGGGGCCTATATACAACCTGGATACCATTATCTAGCCGGTAGAACGACAATCCCAGCAGATGCGGTCCTGCTGTACGCAAAGGTGCTTGTTCAGCGGCCGCTCGCCACGACTCGAAAACTCCGACCGCTGATCCTGTATTGACGCCGAGACGCCCAGCATCTCCTGCTTCAGTCTCTGGCGATCGAAAGATCATATCGGTCGCATATTTGTGAGAAGTAACAACAACTTACAAGGTGGGTATGTATGCGTCGTAGACGGCGGCTACGTGCAGTGCACTACCCGCGCCCAACGGGCATGCGAGCGGGAGGGAAGACTACTGTCTGCCAGTGTGAACAAATTGAGCGGATCGCAAAGAAAAACAGAAAAGCATAGCTAGCTTACCGACACATGCAACGTAGACGCTCCCGGATACCGCCCCGCGCGCCCCCCTGCGCAACGCCGCGAGCATTCCGGTGGCCCGGTGCGAGATTGGTGCGACCGACATCTCGGCTGGTTCGGCTTGCTGAGGTCGCGATGTCGAGTTCTGCACAAAATACGATGTCAGCATCAGCAAACACGTACGTTCGTCAAGACGCACCTCGGCAAATTCGAACGGGCGGGGAAATTGGCGCATATGCTATTCAGCGCGTGCGGGGGTGTGATGTAACGCCTCGTCTGTTCGGCCGGCATAAGTCGAGGGAGGCAACGAATGGGAAAAATCAAGTGGAAGGCGAGAAAAAGTGGGATGAGGGAAGGGAAAGATGGAGGAGGGGAGGAAAGGACGAAGGAGACAAGAGATGCAGAGACTCACCCTGCGTACATGTGTCCTCGCGTCACGGGCGGCGCGCGTAAGCGGCGTATCCACACAATGCATCATTTTCTGTAGTTCAATATCCAAGCCCCCGTTCGTTCGCAAAAGCGCGGACGAAGACGACGGCTGTGTATCTCATCTGGGGAGAGAATGAATTATCAAGACAAGATACACGGAGAGCGAAGCGGCGAAGAGGGAAGGGACGTACCGAGCAAAAGACGAACAGCGCCGAGGGAGAAGCTGAGGACGTCGACAACGGAGATGATGGCTGCCGCCGAAACGAATCCAGACGCTGTCGCAGCCGTGATAGGCTGACACGCTCGCGCTCCCCGCCATGCGTACTTGAGCGCTAGGGAGCGACGCTGAGGTGAACGTGTCAGTCAATGCGAGATAATGAAAAGACAAGAGACCTCACCAGTGGAGACCAGAAGAGGACGAGGAGGATGAATGCGCCATGTGTGAGCACGAAAAAAAGTGGCAGCGGTAAGCCACCATGCTATCCCCCTAGATGGGTTGATTTGATGGTGGTTGTCGATGCTGGGTGGCACAAATGAGGCCGCCCCAGCCTTTCCAAGCCCAGAGGCAATCGCTGACGCGGCCCGCTGAGACATGGAGGAGCGGATGAAGAAAGAGATGCAAATCACGTTGTCCGGACAACACTGATCGATCCGGCCAGCCCGGGTGGCTGATCTGATTTGCACTGAGTGACAATACATATTCAATAATTATAGAGGCAGCGCTCATTGACAGAGGAGGACCTTGAAGCACCAGTGCAGGGGTCTGCCTAATTGGGTTTAGTTCGGCATACCTCGGCCGACGGCGTTACGCACAGTGTGCCTAGGCGAAAAAATCCAAACGTTGCCTAGTTGTGTTTACCCTTTGCATACATCGGTCGACATCACTGTGCCTATCTTCTCTGCCTGTTCTGCTATCCGTTGGGCTACAATCAAAGATAGTTTCGAGACATTTTATAAGTTACAGTAGGCGGTCCCGCCGTACTATACATCATAGTTACAGTTACCAGCCTTATATGGACGTCTTCTCCCGCGGCTGGCACTGCGTCGCTATGTGCGGCGATTCCGAGGCCCTCTCTTTTTTCTTTCTTTCCTCCGTCTTCCCTTCCTACTCTTCGACGCTCGCTTGAATGAGCCATTTGAATGGCCCGGGGCAGCAGCCACATGCTGCAGGGCCCCCTCAATCCAGCAACCCCTCGGGACGGAATGTGCGACTATACGGTGAAGGAGCGCCGTACGGCGACCCGTGAGTGTTATTTCTCTTCATTCCCTGCTTTCCCCGAGCTTTGTTCTAGTTTCGCTCCACCGGACGCCGGGTCACTGAGGATGCCTGTCTATCATGATCCACGGGCAGTATTGGGACATGGGTTTCCTCCGTGCGTCTGCTGTATCCTCCGCCTACCTTCATGCTGACTGACACTGTAAATTGAAAGGGAGACCCCCGGGGTTCGCGTTCAACCTCCCTAGATACATTTCCAGCTACCAATCTTCATCGAGCATCATCTATCTATGGACGGGCGACATCGCTGAACCCACTCGCGCCCCGCACCCGAAACATCGATCCGTCCCTGCTGAGAACTCCGACACAATCCAACGCATACCGCCTCCCATCGAGGCCGCTACTCTCCACTGCACCGTCTGCCATACCCGAGGAGCGTTCCCCGATGGATGATATGTTCGGCATGATGCATACATTACTCAACAAGGTCGACGGGCTCATGAACGGCATGGGTGGGCTCCAGAGCGACATGGTAGAGGTCAAGCAGAGGATTTTGACACTCGAGGGTGCTTTACAGACCCCATTACCTCGCAGCATCACTGGCCAACGTGGCGGTCGTGCTTCTCGCTCACAGAGGGCTGCTACACGCCTGGTCCCGGCCGTGGTCTCTCAAACGGACGAGTCGGACGCTGAGCCGAGCACCACCGATGCGTCCATCGATACTGACCATGAAACAGACGGTAATGACCCGGTGGACATGACCCTGTCGAAAGAGGACAGCCGAGCTCTCCAGGGGAGTGTGCTCGTTATGTTTCTCCTTGCCATATTTGATTTGCGCTCCAGGGGTATGTGACGAAGGTTTTCCGGCGCGTCTGCAATGTTCCCGGACGAATGTGGCCGGAACCTGATATTATTCGTGCAAATCCCCTCACCCAGGAGGTGTACACACCCAAAGAAAACCCAGGTAGATTCCAGCCGTCAGCAATCTATGGTCCACACGGATTACCCAGCTCGGTTTGATGTGCAGCTCAGCTGGATTCCAGGGTTTCAGTCGAATGGATTCCATGTGGATCCAGGTCCAGCTGGATCCAGCTGAATGACTCTGCTGGCGCCCAGCGTGCTTTATAGCCAACTCACAGCTGTGTTTCCAGCTGATATATTCCATGTTGTATAGCTGATCACCACAATTCCTTATATATGAACCTTGCATGGAGCTGCCGCTGGTACCCAAGTGAGAATACAGCTCAAGACCAGCTCTTGACCCTGATGTGAGCCACAGGGAGCACCACGTACTCTCTCGGATGCCATTCATGCGATCGGAAGAAAAGGAAAATAAAATCAATTCAAATTTCAAAATCATTTACATCTGCTAATCAATTGTTGCCGTCGCCATCCCATCGCCGTCCCCGCTCCCACTTCAAGCTTCAAGTTCCATCCTCCTCCTCCGACTCCTGTCCCTGGCTGGTGGAAAGGCGAGTCTGTCCACGGCTGCGTGCTTCAATGATCTCATCGACATCAGCTTGTAAGAAATGACCGCGGCCCGTGTGACGCCGCGGGACTGGGTGAGAACCATCCCGATGAAATGCTCAATGGATCGCATCCATGAGCGGCCGTATTGTGTTCGTTGCCGACCACGAAATTGCCCCAACGGTGGTGGGCCAAAAGTGTCTGAAAAGAACAGCCCGGTAAGTAAGGATCGTGCCACCGAACAATGACACACCTGAATGTCATTCTGTGTCTCTTCGCCCTTGTATTGAGTAAGGTGACTTGAGCACAATGTGGCATTGATCATGGCACGAGTGAGGTTTGTCTACAAGTCGGACTTGAGCCCGGCGAATTTCGGTTTGGCGGCCTGGAATTTTGAAGAGCATTTTGGGTCTCTTTAAGAGTGATGAACTTAAGCTTCGCATTCTGCACAGGGAACGGGTCACTGACTCACTGAGGAAAGTCTCTACCTCAGAGATCTGCGGGTGGCCTCCGGTTTACGGGCAGGTGAGGTGTCAATGACGGAGTGACTGTAGACTGTAGACATCAGTCGGGAGTGATCATGGTCGTCGTCGTCGTCAAAGGGGGAGGTGCCGTGCGGGGAACTGGATGAAGCCATGGTCTGAGAAGGTGGTGTTTAGTAGAGAGAAGCATCGAGGAATGTGCCCATTATTTATGTTCCCGAGCAAACAATGGTTGTTCGAGTGGTCGTGAACACTGACTCACTGAGTTGCATCATTTACCAAAACACGACCAAAACACTCTTTCATTGTCCGCCATCATGATCATGCCCCCGAAGCGTAATCTCCCCGAAGCATAATCTCCCCGAATGTATGTCCTGCTGTAAGCTGTGAAATGAATCCTGTCTTACAGATTATTCCAAGATTACGAGGAGAGAACAGGCTCGGACAAGCAAGTGCAATGTAAAATTAAAGTCTGCACGAAGTATATACAAGTATAATTATGTGAAAAAAGTGTCTAGCACACATACCACATGGACATCATATCATCGCAATGTATCTTTTCCAGCTAAATAGCAACCTGGAATCCACAAAAAATAGATGCCTAGAATCTGGCTGGTATATATATGGTTTCCAGCCGGCACTCCCAGCAAGACAGTCAGCTGGAATCCGGCTGATGCCCATCAGATTCCCAGGCGCTCATTCCGGCTGGACACAGGTAATCCAGACACCTGGCATCGACCTGGGTATCATTTGGGTGTGTACCTCACGCCAGTATTCGACGCCAAAGTGAACGATCTACGTAACGGTCAGCTCCTCAATGAAGTCGCGACGCAAGCTGTGTCGGAGTTACGAGTTGGGTTCCATTTAGTTATGTTCGACTCGGAGGCGGAAACTGAATTGTATTCCAGGACCCAGACTGCTGGGCTAGTGTCTTTAAGCGTGCGATAGAACGGGGCAACGTGACGATCAATATTACGCTCGCACACAAATGCGCGAAGAATTCGTTTCGCGCGTGCAAGAAGCAGTGGAGAGAGGTACAAGACATTGAAGCTACAATCATGGCAGATACGAACCGCCGCAACTACCGCCGCATGATGCGCCGCAAGCGGGTAAGTCCCATTCCCTCAAGTTTAACTGATATTCGCGAATTGTTATAGAAATCGAAACAACTCTCCTCAGTCTTAGTCGAATTTTGTGTGCAACACGGCGTCGATCCCGCATTCGCCGCTGATTTGATCCATGAACAATATTTGTCGGACGAGGTCTCCGAACCGGAAGACAATTCGGGCGAGACCAAACAAGCATGGAAGGTACGTTTAGGTGCCGCAGCGAATCTGCCCCTCAATCTTGAAAACCAACGAAAACTACAATTCCTGGAAATCCTTGTACCGTCTTGGCGTTCAGACGAGGTGTGTCGCTGAACATCGCATATTTTACCCGATCTAAGATTCTAAATTATGCAGTATTCGAATTTTCTTCACGACCTCGAGAATTTTCGCCTCGACGACGGCCGCTCCACTGCCGAGGAACTCAGCATCAAGTACGAGCGTGTGGGCGTTGGCCGCCCATCGGACCGTGTTCCACGGTTTGCGCCGTACAATTTCGGTATATCCGTCAAATGGCTGGAAGCGAAACGTAAGCTGCCGGCGAATAAGGATCTATTGAAGGAGTGGGGGAAATGGCCTGAGCCGATCGGGTGCGGCCTTCTTGGATATGCTGGTGATGACGGGGAACTTTTGGATGCTGATGATACCTCTTACTAAGCTCGCGCGGAGTAATGCTTTTCGTTCGGTTCATACTACATAGCCTAGCTCGTTCTATTCAAGATGTACAAATTGCATAATCTAAGGTACTTGCTCGTTCATCACTACATAGACCGTATGCTGCGAGAGAGGTTGGGAACTGTCAGACTCCTTAAGATTAAGACAAGACAAGGAGGGGCCTGGAGAAATTGCCGCAGTCTGTGCAGCCGGGGTGCCGCCGGGGCGTCACTCGGCGGCAGTCCATATGTTGCACTTGCTACAATGCGTCTTCGAGTGCCTTTGTAGTGCCGGGGAGGGATGTCTAGATGTAGTCAGTAATGTAGGTACACTGCGAAGGAGAGGAAGCCAACTTTTGGGAAATGGTGTACGCGGCGGCCTCGTCCAGGTGAATATGCTGCCAGGAGCTGCCAAAGCTACGCACGTCAAGCCGCATGCCATGGATTGACCAAATGTCGCTGGGATACGCTCCTTTTGTGTAGGAAATAACAAGAGGGAAACTGTCGCACGAGATAGTGGGCTTCCTACCATCACTATCTCGTGCGACAGTACCTCCGCGCCGTGCCTCTAAGGAGCCCTGGTGCTGAGGTACGGCACCAAATGCAGTATTCAGCTCATCTGAGGGTGTTCCAGCCATGAGTAATGCACCAGACTGTACAGATGAAGCCACCAGCGTTAGAAGAGCCTTGAAACGTGGCGGCGATCGCCGCGGTCTGTGCCGATTTGGTGGCAATGTCACCCATGGATGTCAATCAATGTCAACTCACAATTCCCATCCCCAAGAACACCCAAAACATGCCGCGAACAGCCGCGAACGCACGAAATCGCGTGGCTCAACATAGTTTGAAAGATACGAAAAGGTAGGCATACGGATACCCACTTGATTGCAGTCGGTCTACGCTCAAGTCTGCCGATGTCGGCCTACGCCCTTAGGCACAGTCTGTTCCTACAGGCCTGCGGAATGCAGTGAAGTTGATAACAATTCTGCTCTAATGTTTGCTGAGAGCGTCATGTTCCACGCACGCTCGAAACACATCGACATCCGATATCATTTTGTTCGCGAGAAAGTTGCTTCTAACGAAGTTCAACTCACCCACTGCGCATCTGATTCTGAGATAACCTTGCTGATATTTTCACGAAGGCTCTTCCACGCCCACTCTTCGAGAACTTACGCGACAAATTATGTCGCACTTGGATTGAGTCGAGGGGGAGTGTTGAGATATTGGTCCGGTACCGACTCAACCAGGGGCCTGGCGGCAGTTTCACCACGCCCCTCAACCAGTGCTCGGGATATTGACTCATGCCCGAATGTTCCTGACTCATAGTAGTAGAACTACGTAGAATATTCTAGATATATCATATTATTTGTTGTATATAAGATGAGAGCTGAGCTCGTGTGATCCATTCATCTTATCCTCAATATATTCCCACTTGTTCAATATGTTGTGCAGTGCGGCACTTTCCAGCGGTGCCGCAGTCACTCTGAATCACTATTTTGCGGGATTCCTGCCTGGCTCGATACAATTCTACTGCAAGCAGATTCAAACAGTTGTTTAGTATGAGTACCGTTTTCGAATCACGTCGGGATGAAGTTGAACATGCCGAGCGGCATGCTGTACACCTGCGTACATTCAAGTGCGGCACTCTCACAGCTGACCCAGGTTCATAGTTAGGGCTTCTTTCAGCCGCCGTGTAACTCTGAATTCCTCGAAAAACTGTTTCTTCAATCAACTGGATACCGCGCATGCTCCTCTCCCCTTTCCGATGAGCTCTTCGAGGGACCGTTACTCAACGAAATGCGAAGGATTGGAATCTGTCAGGGCGGAGGAGGAGCGAGGGAGTGCGGCGCGAAGCGTCGCACGAGCGAGTGACGACGACCGTCGCCTCATGCTCTATGTATCACAGTACTCTTGCAATTTCAGTGTCTTGCTTCTGTTTAGGAGATATGAGAGGTCGGAAAGAACACGGATTTAGTCTGCAGCATCAATGCATATACTCCCAGATACACTCATCCGTGCAGAGCACGGGTTCCTGCTAGTTCTCTTGAAAGTTGTGACGACATTTGTCCTGGTTGTATCGATAACAGAAAAAATTACAGCCGCGTCGTTGAGCGGAATAAGCTTAAAGTAGAATGGGAAATATCTACAGCTGTTTTATTTACGAGGTTGCGTCAAACTGCGGGAACCGGATCTCTGCGAGAGTGAGTTGATCGCGGCGATCAATCATCTGATTGCCGTCTGGCCGCACACGTACTTACCCTGCAAGCATCTTAAGCGAACTCAGTCTGGACCTCTGCGTCGTATGTCGTGTCGGTCGGATATGACCAGCTTCCCTGAAAGAAGAGTGGTGCGCAGTGTGCCGATACCGCCTCCACAACGTGTTTTCAGCGTGAGTTTCATTCTATCTTTTCAGTCACACAGCACGGGCTCATCTGCTATTTTCCATCGCAGTCCTTGGTTATACAATGCTCCATAACCCTCAACACTAGGGTGCTGTTTACAATGTGGTTTTGAATACCGGTTTATAAACAGGTGTTTATAAACCTGGTTTTTAATTATAACGGCCAAAGGGCCGGTTTTTAAATCCGATTACATAAGTTCGGCTAAGGCTCGGACACGTCTTCCGGCTCTCGGAGTCATGTCGGCAGTGCATTGCCGATGTCCCGGCAACGGATTTACCTGAAGTTCTTGGCCCTAGAATGTGCTGAGTTCCGTCTGACATGTGATGCTAACATTTTATTGCCTTTCTCTTGCATTTTGCATGATCATATGCTCTCTGGTGCACTGAAAAGCTCATTGGGACATGCATCTGGGCGTCAAATATTGAGAAATGCAGAAAAAAAACAGCCAAACACAACAGATCTGCTAAGGAGCTCAAGTTTGGGTATTTTGCACTGTCGGTTTGTAAACCTGTTTATAAACACCCCTGTTTGTAAACATTGTTTATAAACTGGTTTTTAATTGCTCAGGAATTAAAAACAGCACCCTACTCAACACACCCCGGCAATCTCGCCGTTGAGCTCCCGCGGGCGATTGCCCTGCAATCTGCGCCATGCAATCAGGTCTCATCGGGAAACGTCTATCTCGCGCGAGATTATCAGCGTGGTTCTCTGCCCGCTTCATCTAGCCGGCTTCACCTCGATGAATCCGCTAGGCGTTACGCAGCTATAAGGCCCTCCGAGCTCGCCTTCTTTCCCATTCTACGCACACCGTCCTCCAATCCTCACCTCGATATCACTATCCTCGACTTCCTATCGTATCTGCAACCCACCTCGCGATGAGCAGTAGCACCAGCACCCCGAACAAGTCCATCCGCTCCCGCATGGGCGGTGTTATGCGCCGCACGTCGTCGATACTCTCCGTGGGCCGTCCCTCCACACCTTCCCCCGCTTCGATGCCGGACATCTGCCCGACGAGAGTCGCCGCTCCTCCTTGTCCCAGTCCCATGAAGGTCGGCGCTCGACAACGTCTTTGACACCTTCCGCGGGGCCAGCCGTGTCCCTTCCGCCTCCTGAGCCGCAGCTCCCCGCCATCACAGTCGATCCCCAGCAGCTCGAGGTCGAGCAGCCGCAGCCCCCTGCTGCGCCCGCGCCCGGCCCTGAGGTAACCGAGGCGTCGACACCAACGCCAGCTCTCCCACCGAGCATAGCGGATGCCGCCCCCACTCCCACTCCCACTCCCGCACCGCCGGCCAACGGCAGCACCCTCCCCAAGGCCGTCATTGTCGGTATCCAGATCACCTGGGTTCCGACCCCGGTGGCGAGGACGGAGGCAGACGATGCGCTTGCGCGCGCGGAGGCGGAGGCGCGGGTCTGGGAGGAGGCGCAGGCAGAGGGGTGGGTTGTGTGAGTATTCTTCCCTCCTCCGAGTATAGTTCGGGCTGACGCGATATGAAATTGAAGGCACGACAACGAGGATCCGTTCGCGGATCCACCGCAGGAGCAGTCAAGGAGGGAGGAGGAGAATGTGGGTTCTCGATGTGCGTCATTCTCCCTCTATGTTACATAAGACAATGCTAATCTCAAGCTAGTCCCGTCATCGCGGTGCAGCAAGACCACGGGCTCGATGTCGGCGGAGGACCGATCCCTCGGTGCGGTTCCTTGTCATCATTCTCTGCGGTAGACTTATCTACCGTCGTAGTTCCATCCGCACCGGGCTCTCGACGGAAGATATCTCCGGGCGCTTCCAGGTTTCCGAGGAGCCTGTCACCGAGTGCGTTTATACCCCTCCTTTTCGGGGAGCTACAGACTGACGACCTTGTAGCGAGCGCCGCCCACTCCTCTCCGCCGAAGCCCCAGTTACGGCCCAGCGAACGCCGGCGACGCCTCCGTGCCGGGTCTCTCGTTTCACGATCTGGGATGGATCGAGTACTCGCTGCCCGCGCGCACGGTGACGTACTACGTGCACTTCACGCTGCGCGTTACCACCGATGTTGATTTGCGCAAAGCGGATGCGCTGAGCCGCGTGGGGAGGCGTTGGGGTATGAGGGGGGGGGGGCGAGGGCCGGGTCGATGGGGAGGGTGAGGATGGAGATGTGGTTGAGGGACACTGGGGTCGTGAAGGGAAGGGGAAAGGGAAAGGGAGCGGACATAAGCATGCGAAGGGGAAGGAAAGTGGCGCGAGGACTTGGCGGAACTCGGGCTGGCAAAGTGGTGGGTGGATCACGTCAAGCGAGAGGTATCTTCGGGTGAGGATGTCCTTGGTCTTGAGGATCGTGAGTCTTTTCTTCTAGCGCTTGTCCGACATTCACCATCCACTAGATATGGACATGGAGTACCGATACTGGGCATTCATGGAGTCGCACCCTGCGCACGCGGCGCTTCCGTTCAATGCGAAGCAGGAGGCAATGGACCTCTTGAGCTGGTCTTGGACGGGTGCGTTCTTTCCCCTCGTATACCCGGCTTGACTGACTCGAATGTACGCAAGACCGTTTGCTCGCCCCTCACGAGCAATCTCTTCCTCCACCTTTCACGCAGAATGAATGTCAAGAACTCCTCGGTCTGCTGCGTTCCTTCGGTGGTTTGTGCGTTTTTTAGGTCTGTTGTTGATATCTGAGTTCTGCACAAAGACATGCCGCAGCCAGACACGGACATCCAGAGTGTCGTCAGCACTCGAGTGGTCTCTCGGATCATTCTGCGGGCAGTCCACTGGCGGCAACAACACTTCCGGCCCCACAAAGCGCTCCCAATTGACGGTGCAGAGCAGCCGCGCTTCACATTATAGTAATACTGGAGAATGAAGTGCGCCGCACATTATTTCACTTACAGCTGGAAAATCTGCTAGGGTGAGTTCAATTGCCTCCGCCGTCTTTGTTTGTTCGGTCTGAGTTGAATCCTGCTGCTCAGACAACTCGGTCAATGACGACGGAAATTTGACGACGAAGCTCACCGCTTTTCGAGCAACTTTTGGTGGCTGAGTCGGCACAGAATTCCGGTGGATAAGAGTCGATAGCTGGGGAGGTGGGGAAGGAAAAGGCGAAGAGACGTAAGACACACAATCGGACTTAGAAGGTCTTACCAAGAGAATTGAAACCGTAGGTTTTACGCGGGAATGCAAGCTGAATTGACGTGATATCATGTTGCGAGTTCAACCGTAGTCGAACCGCAGCAAGCCGAATAGGCTTGGCGACCCGCGGCACAGTGCGGAGTCGCCTACGCCGCAATGTGCGGAGTCGCGCAGTGACTCCACCGTAGTATCCGTAGTTAATACGACTCATATGTAACTTAGTTGTGCCTCACCTCTCGTAGTATAAAAGGCCTGTAATAATTAGTGAATCCTTACCATTTGACTTCCCGTCTCTCCTCATATTCGTTCTAAGTTGCTAACAGGTTATGGGCCCCGCCCGCGCCTAATCAATAACGAACGAATACTGCTCAACACTTACTTTGCTTTACAATGTCTAACACTATCAACACGCTCTCATCTACCGCTAAGCTTGGCGAGTATTTTGCCAAGCTGCCTTCGTGCAAGGCCGACGGAACGAACTGGGTGTTCTTCCGAGATCGCTTTATTTTTGCGATAGACGCGGCTGGTCTCAGTGACCACTTCGAGGATCCTCTGATCTCGAATGAGCCCGTAGCGCCGGCAATCGTGAACCCGCAGGCACCTACTGCGGATGAGACGAAGGCGAATGATGCGTATTTGACGCGTCGTCGGTTCTGGAGATCAGAACAAGCCGTGATCAAACAAGGCTTGGCAACTGTGATCCCAGACTCCAGGGCCTCTTCCTCAAGGTGAAGGGGGAGAAGACGGCGAAAGTGATGTGGGACAGAGTGAAAAACCACTTTGAGAAAAAGTCCCAGATGGTCACAGTTGATCTGCGCCGTAAATTACAAGACGAACGATGCGCAGATGGAGGTGATGTGAAAGTCCACCTTACGAAACTTGAGAGGATCCGAGAGGATCTGATTGCGATGGGTGCAGACCCTGGAGATAAAGAATTTGTCGCCATAGTTTTAGGTTCACTCCCGAACAGCTGGGAGACTTACCTGAGTGCGCTTACAGGCGCATCGACCTTACTCGGCAGGGTGCTCGATCCGGACACTGTGCTTCAAGGCATCAGTGACGAGGCGGACCGAAAGTCGGCTCGCCCGACCACGAGCGAGCCGGATGCCGCGTTCTACGGAAACGACGGTAAGAAGCCGAGAAGGAATGGAGTGCAGTGTTACAACTGCAAGAGATTTGGCCACATTGCAAAGAATTGCAGGGCCAAGGGCGGCAAGAATAAAGGCCACGGCTCAAATTGGAAGAGCTCGGGCAGTGCGAACACGGCAAATGCATCAGAAGCCGCATGGTTCGCAGCGATATACGATACCTGCGAGATTTCTTCCGGAGAGGGATCTAATGCAGAAGAAAGGTCAGAATATTTTGAGGACGAGGACATGGAATTCACGGACTTGCCAGATCTTGAAGATGTCGCGCCGAGTGATGATGAGGCTGAATCAGCCGGAGAGCAAGAACCCGATGATGTTGTGAACGTGCCGGTACACGACGAAGTGTACGCGAGAAACGATGGACACGTTGATTTGACAGAGGAAGATTTACTTACCTCGAATGTACTCGTTGCGGCGGCTGTGATTCAGAAGCCGCAAATGGACCTTGTGATATATGATTCGGGTGCTACACAGCATATGACACCTCACCGTAAGTGTCTGATGAATTACCGGGATATTGAGCCACGGGGTATTATTGTGGCAGATAATAAGCGTCTTGAAGCGACCGCGAAGGGTGATATGTATATCGAAGTCCCTGATGGCCACAATAAATCAACGAGAATCCTGGTAAAGGATATATTGTACGCACCGAATCTGGGAGTGACTCTACTCTCAGTTGCTCGCATAGCAGAAGCAGGGTATAACCTACATTTCCGTCAGAAAGAATGCCGAATATATGACAAGAAAGATTGTCGCATTGGAACAATTCCACTTACAGATGGATTGTATAGCACCGTCATGGTTGCACGAGAGGAACGCGCAAATATTGCAGATGATGGGCCGCTCGTAACGACGCCCGATGAGCTCCACAGGTTGTTGGGGCATTTACCAATCGAAGCTGCAAGGAAGCTGATAAAAGATCAGTTGGTTGACGGAATAGAACTCAAAGAGAGTGGACAGACTTCAAACGAAGAATGCAAGTCATGCCTGCATGGCAGAATGACGAGGAAGTCCATATCACAGACTTCACAACGCGAGGCAAGCGGGAAAGTCGGTGATGAGGTCCATAGTGATGTATGGGGACCCGCGCCAGTTGAAACACCTCAGCACAAAAAGTACTACGTCTCGTTCACTGACGAAGCATCCCGGTACACCGTAGTCATGCTTCTAAGAAAAAAGGATGAGACTTTTGAGGGATTCAAAGCACTTGTCGCACGCTGGGAACGAAAACACGGCGTGAAGATAAAAATATTGCATTCGGACCGAGGAGGGGAGTACAAGAGTGAGGAATTTGATAAATTCCTAACAGAGCACGGAATCCAGCGACGATTCACTGTCCATGACACCCCGGAGCATAATGGAGTCGCAGAACGACTCAATCGGACGTTGCTCGAGAAAGTGCGTGCCATGCTGCACGCAGCCGATCTCCCGGACAACCTATGGGGAGAAGCATTAAAACACGCGGTGTGGCTCAAGAATAGGACTTCGACACCCGCGCTAGGCGGGAAAACGCCGTACGAGGCGTTCCACAACGAGAAAGCCGATCTTCGGCACCTCCACGAGTGGGGATGCAAGATTGCAGTCCACGACACCGGCGGAAGTAAGCTGGGTGGACGCGCGCGCGATGCGAGATGGCTGGGCTTTGATCAAGAAACGATTGACGGGCACAGAGTGTATTATGCCGATAATCGAAGCATACATGTCGAACGAAGTATAAAATTTGAGTCAAAGACCAAAAAGAGCGGAGGAGAGATCTACAGAGTGCTGAATGAGGGGGAGAATAAGGAGATTAGCGCTGGAAATGTGCAGAACATTCAGCACGCACCTGATCCAGCCGAAACAATCCCGCTGCCCGAATCTCCACTCACATCTCCTCTCGCTAGCCCGGCTCGGATTCCAACACCTGAATCGCCAGAACAAATCGCACCGCGCGATATTTCGAGCAAGATAGACTCCCGAAACATTCTGGAAGGTGGCAGAACGCGCCGTTTTGCTCACGTCGCGCATATCGAAGAAATGGGGACACGGAGTCACCCAGCGGACTTGGAGTTCGCATTTGCCGGTCTTGGTGATATGTCGGATGCCCCGACAGTCGAAGAAGCGATGAAAAGACCCGATTGGCCACTATTCAAGCAGGCCATGGATGTAGAGATGGATGCGATGCGCAGGACAGGCACATTCGGTAACAGCCTTGTCACACGGCCTCCGGACCGAAATGTCGTCGGCAGCAAATGGGCGCTGCGGATCAAACGCAAGGCCAACGGCGAGATCGACAAGTATAAGGCTCGTCTAGTAGCGAAAGGCTTTACACAAGTGCAGGGTGTAGATTATTTTGAAACCTTTTCACCCACAGCAAAATTGTCTTCGTTACGAACAATTTTATCTATTGCTGCGCGATACAATTGGGAGATCAAGGTGTTTGATTATTCGGCCGCATTTCTCAACGGCGAATTTTCAGAGGATGAGGAGATATACATGGAACAGGCTCCTCATTACACCAATGGCAACTCGAACGAAGTTATCAGACTTGTGCGAACAATTTACGGACTAAAGCAATCAAGCCGGAAATGGTACGAGAAGTTGACAGGCGAGCTCGCAAAGCTCGGCATATTTCCCCTGCGATCGGACCATGCCGTTTACCGTGTTGTACGAGGCGAGAAGTTTGCTATCATGGCAATTCATATAGATGATAGCACAATCACTGGAAACTCACCTGAGTTGATTGAGGAGATACAAGAGGAAATAGCTCGTGTATTCAAAATAACGAAGCTTGGCGATATCAGCTGATTGTTAGGGATGGAGGTCAGGCGAGACAGGGACAGACGCACCTTGGCGTTATCCCAAACAACATATATCGACTCACTGTTGAGAAAGTTCAACATGGAAGATTGTAAAACAATATCCGCACCTCTCGATCCCAACGCGCAGTTGACGCGCGAACAGTGCCCGAAGACGCTCCAAGGAGCACTGGAGATGAATAACATACCTTATCGAGAGTTGATAGGCGGGCTAGTATGGCTAGCAACCGCAACCCGACCGGATTTGGCTTTCACAGTTTGTGTATTGTCGAGATTTGTTGACAATTCTGGGCAAGCACATTGGAACGCGGCTAAACGAGTCCTTCAATATCTAAAAGGGACGCGTAAATTTGCGCTCACTTACGGAGCATCAGATGGCACCAGTCTTGGCTTGCAAGTTTATGCCGATGCTGATGGCATGTCGTTAGAAAATCGTAAAGCCGTGTCCGGCTACGTCTTACTTATGAATGGCGCCGCGGTTTCCTGGGCTTCAAAACAGCAGGAAATCATTTCTCTCTCTACCACAGAGGCGGAATATATTGTGCTTACCTACACTGCCAAAGAGACGATTTGGTTCCGCGCATTCATTGCGGAGTTATTCGGTTCGGTCGATTTCCCCTCGGTCATCTATAATGATAATCAGTCGGCAATTGCGCTCGCTCACGCAGAGCTTGGACAGTTCCACGCACGGACGAAACACATTGATATCAGATATCATTTCATCCGCTCAAAAATTGAAGATGGAACTTTAGAAGTAATTTACTGCCCGACGAATGAGATGATAGCCGATGTACTGACAAAGGCCCTCGCCCATTCAAGTTCAAACCATTGATTGGCGCGATGGGATTGATATCGGCTTGAGGGAGAGTGTTGCGAGTTCAACCGTAGTCACGGTCGAACCGCAGCAAGCCGAATAGGCTTGGCGACCCGCGGCACAGTGCGGAGTCGCCTACGCCGCAATGTGCGGAGTCGCGCAGTGACTCCGCCGTAGTATCCGTAGTTAATACGACTCATATGTAACTTAGTTGTGACTCACCTCTCGTAGTATAAAAGGCTTGTAATAATTAGTGGACCCTTACCATTTGACTTCCCGTCTCTCCTCATATTCGTTCTAAGTTGCTAACATATCACACTATCTATCATTCAGTCGTGTGAGGGAAGAGCTGGGATGGTAACCTACCTTTCTTGGAAGTGTACGACTGCCAGAAAAAGGAGAATCAGTCATGTCAAGACCGACAAATAGTGCAGGATATGCACTTGTGATTTGCTCCACAATTCCGCTGGTATCCAGTGACCTGAGCCTGGGAGCCGAGAACCATAATCCGGGCATTATTTGGGACTGCATTGAAAGAAATAACTCACAATAACGCTGATCAGCAGCCGACGGATTGCACGGCAGCGGGAGGAAGCTTGTCAAGTCCCAATGCGGAGTTTTCGGACTGACGCAAGCTGATTGCCGCTGTTACGGCAATGTCCCTGATCCTCGGATCGCCTAACCTATGATATACAACACTCCGGCACTAATATGACAGACCTGGAGGACTCGCAAGCGCTGGCGTTGCCAGCTAACACCTTGCTTGCAATAGAGACATACAGTGGTGCTGGTGCCTATACCCTCCTGTGTCCATCCTCAAGGGGGTAAAAGTCGACTCGGACGATCCATCTTTGAATTGAGCAAATAATAGACCTAACCATGCAACGGGTGACTCCCGAGCTGGGGCAGCCGCTGCAGAGAGGGACCCGTTGCATGGTTGGATCCATTCTTTGCTCAAGTCCGATGCTCGTCGGGCTCACACACCGATCTTCGAATTGAGCAAATAATAGACCTAACCATGCAACGGGTGACTCCCGAGCTGGGGCAGCCGCTGCAGAGAGGCACCCGTTGCATGGTTAAATCAATTCTTTGCTCAAGTCCGATGCTCGTCGGGCTCCACGGGTGCGTCAAGACACGCGATTACCGTGTCATGTAGCGGACCAGGAAAGCGCGTCTCAGGAGCTGATCGACAATCTAACGCTATCCAGTCTGATTTAGCTCAGTTATGGGTGAGAGAAGAGAAAGAATGGCGAACTGAACACGCGGGCATCGGTGTATTTGGAGAGGGGGATCCTGATCAGGCGCTGTCCCACAGCGGAGGAAAGATCATAGGCACCACCTAAGCTCGAAGATCAAGAACGTGCAAAATGAAAGGACAATGTGTATCAAACCATGGATTTGAAGCACGATGTGTTCTTTCCTGTCCCGAGCCCTCGTTGGGCCAGCCCGGCCCAGCTTCCACTCGTCTGGCAGTCGCTGCCACGTACGGTGTCCGACGACCCACTCGCCGAATAAATCGTGGTAGCCTGTCTCCGCTCCGTCGAGGTCCGCGAGAATGCCGGGGAGATTCCTGTGCTTGACGCGGAAAGTGATCACAGTTTGTTGACTGTGGGAGGAGAAGAACGCGTAACCCACGTGATACGCGTTTTGACACTGACATGTCACACTGTGACAGTGACAGCTTGCATCGCTCCGTGGTTCGTGACTCTCACGTGCCATTCAATTCCCGCTTTAATTTCCGTTAGGCATCTAGATACGGACTTGAACCCAACTTCAAAATCCCGATTACCCAACCTCCGGGAGTCCGAGTCTGCGACTGTGACTTCCACTCACTTCAAGTTATACCCAACCAATGCCAAGACTTCGCATTTTCAATAATGATCTGGGGGCTGTGCACCTCGATTTTTCCGCTACCACTTGGCACTCTTTGCCATCGCCTTTCCACAATGGCCAATGGCGTATTTCTCATCATGGCCTTTACAAATGTCCTTCTGCTAGCTATTGTCTGCCTGTCCAACTTGGATCCGCTCCTCTCTGCCCTACATTGGCTTTATGAGATGCTCGCACCCTGGATGGGCACATCCACTTTGCTCTACCTTTACCCGCCCATTTTGGTCTATCTGCTCATGGTCAAGCGAAACCCACCTCCAAGTTTACATTCCCACCCGGCCCGCAGAGTCATACCTCATTACGATGTTCATAGTGCGTAATTTGTGCCAAAAAACATCTGTGACATTAATGTGTACATTCAGACAACTTGAAGGGCGGAATCAGGGTTCCTGTTGCCCTAATGCCGATCACGGGAATAGGCGAGTTTTCGAGCTCTGTTTTCACCTAGAGCCCGACCAGAATCAATGGTAGACATACAAACATGGACTCCGGCCGTATCACGATCAATTCCGACCGATCGTTCACTGTTGCCCCCTCTCCCTTCTTCTATATCAAGGGCCGATTCCATGGCTCACAGTGGCTGGAGCTCGTCGCGGGGGGCGCTACGCAATCCGAGACTCGGGAGTTCTCGGATTGGGACGGCTGGCCGGATGGGTATTTCCAGTGCTTGATCCCTACCGACGCTGTTCAACGAGCAGATTGTCGATGGATCTGTGAGGCCGGATATGGTCGCAGAGGCTCAGCCAATGCGACCAATCCTCATCGCAGAAAGGAGGTTGTGCGCATCTGCCTGGGGGCGCTCTCTTGTGTGTCTTCGAAACAACTTCGAAATGCAGATTTGCTATGCACATTGCCCCGGCACGCAATCGGAGGGGTATTGAGCAGCAGCTGGAGTCGAAATGCCTCTGTGGGCTCCCTCTCGAGTACATCAGGCCCGGGTGCAGGGTCCAGTTTTCTGCGTTTGTTCATGGCAAAGGGATCCTCTTCATCAAATTTACCGCGGCGTTCACACACATGGGCGCTACACCCACCATCTTACGACATCCACACGCAGACCTGCTGAACTCCGAGAAGTGACTCCGGACGCGGACCCAGCTGGCGATTCAGCCGGAGATGATGGTGGTGAGAGCCACTGATATTTCAGACGGTAAAACTCTGACTTGGCCAAGAGGATCTTGATCTCGACCATCTGGTGTACATAAAGAAGGAGACAAATGCTGGTACTCACCAGATGCCGGGTGCCGGTCCATTGGACGTTAATCGGGGGAAATCTAGAGACTCAGAGGATGTCCAATGAAATAATGTCCTCTGAGGAATTAGTCCGAGTTACGAGCAAAGTCTTGCGAGCATTATACACATTTTTACATGTCTCATCTTCAAAACTGTTTTTGTTACAATTCGCAATCGTGTGCCGCAGCAGGTACAAGTTCATCTAGCGTACTTAGCAAAGCAAGGCCCTCCTCCCATCTCAATTCTGAACGTTCCATGAGCCGATCGTACTCCCCGGGATCCTCGTCCTTCAGCTGCTCCACTGTCCGAAACCCATTATCAACATGTCTAAATATCCCTCCCGCGCTGAACTGCGTAAAAGACAAACGTTCTTCACCCTCCTGAACCGGGACATTCGAATGAGCAATCGTCGCAGAGGGAAGTAGGATCAGTGCGCCAGCTGGAAACTCGACAACAAGATGAAGATCCCACATCACCAAATGCCCGCCCTTCTTGGGGTCGAAATTTCCGAGGGCTTGGATCGCGCACCAGCCAAACGGAAGGTTGAGGACATCGCGGTGGCGAACGGTCCAAACATTACGGCCGAAGTTGAAGGCTGCAGAAAAGAAGACGGACGAGGAAAAGACGCGGCGAAGACCGGGATTGTGCTGGCGGAGAGTTCGATCATAGTTGTGATAGTACGCATACAGACGAGGTGCCCATAGGGAAAAGGCCGCTATCTTGATTTTCAATGATAAGCGGAGGAGGAGAAAAAGCAACTCGCACCATCAGCAAAACCTGCCAATCTCCGAATGGCGGGGTTGGCTATCAGGCGGTCTACCATTCCATTATACTTATCATTGTCCAACCAAGAGGGCGTGCGCTGCCCGCACCCGTAAGATATTCCGACGTTGATCGCAGCAAAGAAGCCGCGACGGTGGCTGTACATTTCGCGTGGAAACGAAGCCTGGTCGCCCGCATCGCGGATTTCGACAAACGCGTCACGGACGGCGGCCTGGTAATCAGGGTGAACCGACTGTCCAGCAAGGACAGCGATGACGCGGCCTTCGCTGTCAAGGATGGGTCGTGGAGTCCTTGAAACAGCGGGGTGGGTGGGTAAGGTCAGACATGGTCGAGAAAAGGAGAGAAAGTTAAGGTGAGTACACACCGTCCATCCCATTCCACAAGCTGAAATCCTAGGCCCAGTAGATTCGAAACCGAACGTCGAACTTTGCTCCCACGCTTCGCATTAGCACTTTCGACCTTGGCTGAGTATCCGCCCGCGGCAGTGGGGAGGGTGGACGAGTTGAGGGAGGTCTGAAGAGGAACAGCCGGATGGACGTATGTCGCCAGAGTCTCCGCGCCACGGCTGTGCCCTGTTCCTAGAAATTTCTTTGCGCGGCGAACGGCACGTCTTCTATTCGCCCCCGTTTGCCCGCTCCCATGATCCGACGATCCATCGTTTCCCGGTGGATATTCACAGTGAGCGGCCGTGTGGGGACGATGGGAAGCTCCACCGGGAGAAACGACGTCCTCGATTGTTGGGATACACTTCCTTTTCTTCGAGGAATCGATTCCCGGGTGGACGTCGTGAATACCATCGTATCGATCTCAAGGGAGCAATGCGCCGTCAAATTGTACCTGAGTGTATAGCGGGTATCCCTTACCTGGCGAGGAAACAGGAACTCGAGGTTCTCCAGGGGTGGTTGATGTGTCAGAGTTGCGGGTGAAAGGATGAATATCGTCGATGTCGTCCATCCATGAAGAAACTTCGTCGTCTTCCTCTCGATCCTCCTGGCCATCCCGCTCCTGTGTAACGGCATAAGAAACGAGAGGCGCGTATTGGAAATCGGTGGCTTGGAGAGCGGTGATCGAAGGCGGAAAGTGTAGTTTGTGCCTTTTCGGGCAGTCCAGTATGAATGGTGAAAACTCAGTACCGCTCCGGGTCTGGGGTGGGTTGAGGATGAAGAGAGGATGGTGAGAAAACAGGAGAACCTTTCGGGTAACAGGGACCCAGAGCATCTGACGAAGATGGTCAGCATCTTACGAGACGACATGGAGGGCAGGGTGAAACCACTGGTCCACTCCATGGCATCCAAGATCCAGGTGTTGAATGCCGGGATGCCATGAAGGGTATTATGGAGGAGAAAGGGAAGAACTTGCCTTTACACTGTTACTTGGTGGAATGGAAAGAAAGTCGAGACGAAGCGTGCCAGCAAACGCGTTTTTGTTTGTTTGTCTGTCACGTTACCAACAACGCGAGACGTTTCCAAGCACGTGAACATGTGATTTCGATGCGAACTGTATTAGTGTAGTACGGGCAATCATTGAGACCCCTTCAAAAGGTGCAGAGACCTGCACATTTTGAATTGACACTGCAGAACATTTTTTCAAGGTAGACTCGGAGCACTGTCTTAAAACAGTTGTACTTACGACGGTTCTACACAGGCTGACATGTCACGGTCTCCTTGGGAGAGCGTGATCTGTTACACAGCTACTCTAGCAAATGCTAGAATCAATTAATATTCAAACACATATCAGAAATGGCATTGAGTGAAATATTGGCTGGATCTGTGGATGCTCTCGCATTACTCCGCACACTCCATCTCAATTCCTGAATCCTAAGTAGTCTGGTAAGTTATCCATGCATATTCACTCGAAGCTACTAATGCTTTCTGTCTCAAGAACGGTAGCTGAGTGCCGCGCCGCTACCGCACTTACCGCCACGGTAGCAGTGCGGCAAATTATGGGAGCCCAGACTATTACAATGAACAAAGGATTACTAGAATCGACGCTGACGCCGCGCGCGCATTCTTTTCGGCTTCTTCTTCAACTGCTCGCTATCGTCTTGTATGCGGTGGCCGCAATTCACGCCGAACATGGTGAGCTGGCGCGTGAGCAGTGTCGGGTCTGTGAAGCCACATGTCAATACCAGTAGTTCGGGGCTCGCAGATAATACCCACGTCTGGCCCCCAGGTAGCTTTGAGCCGGTACGACGTCTAATGGCTCCGAATATAGAATATGATTGCGAAGAACAGCGTCGGTGATTTCTCCCCTATCGATTCCACTCACTGTGAGATGTGTGAGGGAGATGATATGAGATATGTCGCCTACCTGTAGTCATCCACCTTGAGCTGAAAGTTGAGGACGTGCCGACCAGTGAAACAAACGCCGAGGTTGGGGAAGGCAAAGAACAGCGATGTAGGCGAATCGGGTCCCGTCTGGACGTGAAATAGAGAGGAGATGAAGCAGCCCGAGATTGCTTCCGAGCCATCCTGTTTACGTGCTCATGAGAAAGTTTAGAGGCTCGCGCAGACATCCGTACGCACCGGAGAAAATCGAACACGATTCAAACTCCCCGGCCTAGCGAGGTAAACGAACAGGGTATATTTGACCAAGAGTGGGGGCGGAAGGTGGACTCTGTATGGCGGTTAAACTCTGATAGGTATCCTTGATTCCTTGGGCTTTCGACTTACCGATCCCCTGTTTTTCGATCGAAAATAAAGAGCTCCACAGCAGGAGGCGGGTCGAGAGCGCGCCGTTCTGCAGAAAAAGAGACCGATAAGATCATTGGAGAGAATAGAGTTGGATACACGCGCCGCTCGGTAGTCTACCAGATACGGGAGCTGTCTCTGGCAATTGCCTCACGACCATGTTAAAGTTGCTTGTAAGGAGGATGAAAGGGAGATTCAGCCATCGAGCAGAGGAGGCTGAAGAAACATTGACGCACAAGTCATTGACGTTGTACGAGGGCCACATGGTGTTGCGCAATGCCCCGAAATTCTTCACCTCCACTTAAATCATAATCGCTTCACCTCGTTGCCGCGCCTCGTGGGGCTGGTTATATCGCCATGAGTTTCGGCTCATTCATCGATCGAAACGCAGGCCTGTCATGACCAACTGAATGGCCGTTATCTGGAGTTCTTCTGGATTGATCGCAACCAGTTGCGTGGCTGATCATTTCTGGTTGGATATTATACTTATCTCGGGAAAGGTCCGTTTTAATCCAGAAAGCATCTGTAGTTGGACTTCCGACTGCTAGATACAGTTGGCAGAAATCTGGGGCTCAAACCTCGAACCGAGGTCGAACCGGTCCAGGTTCAAGGTTCAGAGACAAGCACCCTGAACCTGAACCGGACTGAACCGGCCCAACACACGGCGGACGCACTATTTGCATACGAGGCCCACAATACGACCGTCTGCAGGTTAGGTTAGGTTAGGTTAGGTTAGGTTAGGTTAGGTTAGGTTAGGTTAGGTTAGGTTAGGTTAGGTTAGGTTAGGTTAGGTTAGGTTAGGTTAGGTTAGGTTAGGTTAGGTTAGGTTAGGTTAGGTTAGGTTAGGTTAGGTTAGGTTAGGTTAGGTTTAGGTTAGGTTAGGTTAGGTTAGGTTA